>JAOVVF010032225.1:0-10861 GCA_028565595.1 Duopalatinus emarginatus | reverse complement strand
TGTGGAGACTGCAGGGATCCACTCCACCACTTTATACACACGCTCTTCTTTTTCATTCTTACATTGTGGCTGATGAGCGCTGTGTCTGCGCTCCTGACTTCACTAGCTTCAAATGCTTCAAGATATCAACTAAGCAATTTTGTAAGTCACTCTGGATAAGGGCGTCTGCTAAATGCTGTAAATGTAATGTAAATGTAACATCTTTCTTTCTTTTCTTTCTTTCACCAACATGCCAACTGAAAAGGTCAGCTCCAATCATAACACTTTTTTAGGTACCCTCTCCATCACTTCAAAAATCTTTTTTCACAACCTGCTTGTGGAGCATATGCACTGATGACATTTATTATCACTGGTAACTACACACTCATCACTGTATCAGACGTTCTTTTCACCTCCACTACATTCTCAACAAACTCCTTTTTAAGATATTCCCTTCCCCATTTCTTCTCCTATTTATACCATGATATATCAGTTTAAACCCACCTCCAATGCTCCAAGCTTTACTCCCCTTCCACTTTGTGTCTTGCACACATAGTATGTCAATGCTTCTCTTCTCTGTCACATCCAATAGCTTTCCACCTTTACAAGTCAAATTGCACACATTCAAAGTTCCTGTTCTCGCTTCCACCTTCTTACCTTTCACTTCTCTTCCCTTGTGCTTTCTTCTCTTTCTCATGACCCAACAGTAGCCCAGTTTCTACCAGCACCCTGTCGGTCAACACTACCAGAGGAGGACATTGTAAACCCAGTCTCAGCTCATCCATTATGAAAATATTATGCCTGATCAACATATTGATTTGGCACAGTATTTTCGCTGAATGCCCTCCCTGATGCAACCCTCCCTATTTACTCAGTTAAAGTGCAGTTAAAGTCTCCGCCCACAAATAAAAATTCATCTGGGTTGCATTTGTCTAAGACATTGCATAACTTATCTAAAAAGGACAATCGTTGAAAAGGTAAAACCGGGGCATAAACACAAATAAAAACACAAATATAATTTTTTAAGTGTGCTTTAAAAGCCTGCCCTCTATTATCTCTTCTACATCGCAGACGATCAGTGTTAGGTTCTTTGAGAATAAAATAGGAACCCCTCCACTAGTGGGAAGTCTATGACTTAAAACGGAGATACCAGGCCATTCTCGCAACCAATCAACACTGTTTTCTGCATCACTGTTTCTTGTAAAAATAAAACATCAATTTTCTTCTGCTTAGACACTTCGTACAGCTCTGCTCTTTTCTCATGTCTCTTGCCCCATTTATATTAAGAGAGGCAATATGAAAGCCTTGCATTATTAGAAGATTTAAATAAAAACCCAGTAAACACACAGTGATCATTTGTGAAGAGTTAAAAAACCTAAGACATTTCAACATCATGACTTAGCAGGTTATTGAGCTTAGTTACAATCTTGCTTAAACGGTACACTTTATCTTCGAAGCCCCCTTCACCCATTAACTGTTTTAAAACTTTGGAAAGTCTCTTTAGATCTGGAAAGTTATTTTCAACACTCTCATATTTTTGTCATCTTGAGGAAAAGCTTGATTTCAGGAAGGTCGTATTTTTTTCCGACCCAGCCACCCTCAGTAGAGCCTGGTGCACTGGAGTCAGAGAGACCTGGCTCACTTTCTGCTTCGGATTCCGTTTGTGCAAGGTTCTGTTCAACTGTTCTGGCCTGTTTAGAGACGGTGACTTTACCTTTCTTTTTCTTTCTCTTTGTAGTGGTTTTGAAGACAGTTTGATCTGTGTCCATGATGTCTGAGTTCCAGTCTACCAGTGTATCAATGTCTGTGACTACACTGTCATCATTAGGGGCTGGGTCTGGGTTTTCTTTCTGTGTGTGTGTGTGTGTGTGTGTGTGTGTGTGTGTGTGTGTGTTCACTGATACACTGATATCACCTACAGTCTGGAGAAGATTCAACACCAGCAATAACACACACAGTATGATGAAACACACGTGTTCCTGGAGATGTGATGCCATGTGTCAGGACGTCATTCGACTGGACTGTGTGACATCCAGTTTAAACAAGACAACTGTGATCTGTGTTCCCTCTCTAACACCCCCTACTGTCAGCTCACTGTTATCAGAAACAGAAAACGGAGTCGAGACAAGAGACGATAAATATGAGATGGAGAAAGTGGGAGGGGCTTTAAAATCAGTTTAAACGTGAGATCTATAAAACAGGAGCAGTGAAGGACTGAACCCAGACGTTCCCCTTCATCACGACTGATATATATATATATGATATATGATGTATATATATATGAAACGCAGGTGTTCTTTAAACATGTCAGATATTTGAATATAAATGAGAAACACTAAGAACGCTGAACTCGTCTGCTGCAGGAGACGTGGGTGACGTGTTTGTTGGTCTGTTTTGGAGCAGAATTGCTGACTCAGGTCATTAAGGATAAACAAGACAAGCTGAGAAATAATTTTCCAGCCAGCATGTTCTAGTACATATGAATACTCTAGCAGAACTTTATATCTGTTCAGATATTTAAAGGTTCTGAGAGGAAGTGATGAAGCACACAGACGAGCCATGTAAAGGTCACTACAGGGTAGGGGCCAATACTTATGGATAGCCAATGATATAATAATGATAACATAAATCTCCAGGTAAAATAGGTGTGTTTACTCCAAAATGAAGTACAACAAAAGTTCCGGCACCCCAACTATTAACATCTGGCCATGTCTGAGAGAGAGAGGTCTTATTATAAAAAGAGAGAGAGAGAGGTCTTATTATAAAAAGAGAGAGAGAGAGGTCTTATTATAAAAAGAGAGAAAGAGGTCTTATTATAAAAAAAAGACCAAATTTATTCATTCATTAACACCGATCCACATTTTTACCATTCTTTACATCATCTAAAGACCTACAATATAGAGACAGGCAATTCAGCATTCAGCTCCAAGGGCCGGCAAGGGCCAGCTTCCCATTCTCTACACTACACACAATATCATTATAACATGAACGGTATTCATGAGTTTATGAAAACCAAAATCAAAACGGATCCTGGACTCCACAAGAGCTAGGAACAATGACAATACCTGTTGGCCTGATCTATCCTCCATTCTGTTTCTACTAGAATTATACACAGCTAGTTTTGCCTGACCAATTAAAAAATTCAGCAGCTGCCCTTGACCTGCTCTTTCTGACTGTAGCCGGCCCCAAATATAAAAACCACAGGATTAAAATCAACCCCTTCTCTCTGAAAAATGGAACTCAGTGTGTCAAACAGGGGTTTGAGCCTCCGACATTCTAAAAAGCAATGAAACACTGTCTCCCTCAGCTCCCAAATGTCTCCCTCAGCCCACAGAAAACACATGAAGCACTGGCTTCTCTTGCTTCTGGGTTAATAACTGAAACAAAAGCGTTAACAGCTAAAACACCATGAAGAATTCTCCATTGGAGATCCCCAGACCTCTTTATCAGAGGGGGCTTATACAGCACCCTCCATACTGGTTTTTTGTTTAAACCCACTCCAAGCTTGTCTCTCCACACGGTGTCCGACCTTCCATTAAGCACTGACTTATTTAAAATTTTTACACAACATTTATACAGAACCTGTCCTGACACCGTGTGGAGGTCCAAGTCCTGCAGCTCAGCACCAGACAGTAAAGGTCCTGACACACCTTCCAGGTCAGGTGTGATCATAGTCTTTGAAAAGCGGTCCTTTCTATTTGGTGTCAAGCTCCCATTCCCATCTCCATAAATCTAGGATGATCTTGGCATGCTGGGTGGACCGCTGCCCCAACAATGAGGCAACAGCATGAGCATTAAGGAGGCCTGGCCCTGCCACTGTCTTTGAGACATAGAGCCTGTGTGTACATCTAGGATGCGTGGACTTGACCTTGGTCTTAACTCCATAGACCAAGAAAAAGCTTTTGACAGAGCTGAGCATCAGTATCTATGGCAGACCCTAGAAGTGCTGGGTTTTGGCCCGAATTTTCTTAACATACTAAAAGTGCTGTATCAGGACGTTAAAAGTGTATTGAAGATCAATAGTGGTTTGAGTGCACCATTTATAGCTTGCCGTAGCATACGCCAGGGGTGTGCTCTGTCTGGAATGCTCTACTCCTTGGTCATTGAACCAGAAGGCCTTATAAAACTCCACAGGCAGGCCATCGATACCTGGGGTGGTTCCACTCTTCATGCTTTGTAGTGCTGCATAAAGCTCATGTTCCCCTAGCGGTCAAGGGCCACGCTAGAGCTTTTTGAGATCTTGGGCATCTCAGCATAGAACCCATCAGCCAGCACAGCAGCATGCTTGTATGTGCTTTTGTACAAGTCAGTATAAAACCGTACAGCCCGTTTCCGAATCTCAACTGACTCTGTCAGATCCTGTCCGTCCTCAGAGCGCCAGAATGAATCGACTCGGGCCGTTCTTTCTCTGCAGGCTAAGAAAGAACTGAGATGGGGCATCCATCTGCATTAGATGTTGAAAACGCGATCGGACCAAGGCCCTCTCCACCCTGACACCCATCAGGTCCTTGAGGGTGGATGTTTTCGATCTCAGGACCGCAGCCCAATCTTGGTCTCCAGTGGATTTCAGCTGTCGTTGCAGTTCAGTAAATTCTGCCTCAAGTGACCTCAGTGACTGTGTGATGTACCTTGAGGCATTGAAAGTGTATTGTTGACAGAGCTGCTTTATGTTCACCTTCCCACAGTCCCACCATTCACATAAATTCCGAAAACATTGCGTTTGCAGTTTGAAATTATTCCAGTAGGTTACAAACACTTTTCTAAAATTTTAGTCAGACAGCAAAGATACATTAAAATGCCAGGAAGCAATCTTGGATTTAATGTTAGCAATGAAAACAGAAAATAAAGCCAAACTATGGTCAGAAAAACCAACAGGTATGATGTCACAACTTTTAAAAACGTTAAGCTGGTGTTTAAAACAATAAAACCGGTCCAGTCTAGCTAGAGAGACAAAACCGTCTCTCACCTTGGCCCAAGTATACTGCCTAAAGTTCTGGTTCAGAACGTTCCACACATCACACAAGCTATTAGCTTTCATTAATTCACAAAAAATGCGCTGCGATGGAGCATGAGGTTCAGTGTCATTCCTATCTAGTGCATCATCTTTAGTGCAACTGAAGTCTCCCCCGATAAACAGAAAATCTTTGGAACAAAGATTCTGCAGGGCAGTATTAACAGTATTCATGAAAAGCACCCTGTCTAGACCCACCGTAGGAGCATACACATTAAATAAGACAATTATAAATTTCTCATACTTGGCACAAACTATCAAGCACCTTCCCTGCACCACCAGCTCAACTTTGAAGGACATCGGAAGAAAGTTCTAGCAAAAGCCCCAACAGGGTGAGCAACAGTAAGAAGCTAGGACGACTCGAAACCATCATCATTGTTAAGCTCTAATTTCAGTTTTAGCAACAATTTAGCCTGTAAACCTCCTGTCTAGTAAACTGCTCACCACCCTCATTCCTCATTAAAGTCCGAACTGATTGGATAAATAATTTGCGGTCAGGAAAGTAATCATCAACTATAACACCTTTCATGTTCTTAGTTTTGTTGAGGGACATTTTTAACTTTGCTGTGAGGTGTAAGCATCACGTGGACTCGGCTGACTTCCTAACTCTGACACGTCACTGTCAGAGTCTTCTAAGGTACCTGACTCATTGTCACGTGCTTCTTTACGTTTTTCACCCCTGGGAACTCCCTGTGTCCTCCCGGTCCTAGCCCGCTTTAGTTTCCTTTTTCCTGGCACCCTAAAGAGTTTTTCTTCAGCTATAGTGTCAGTATCCATACCCTCCATACCCTCTCCCTCCACCAACCTAGCAGCTGCAACTTCCACACCCTGGCCAGTAGCAGCTGCAGTATCAGTGGGATCATATTTTGAAAGACAGAGAAAAGAAAGAAAAGCTCACTCAGACACCTCGCAGTAGGGAAGCACTCACTCACACACTCACTTCCGCTCAGAGAGAGAGAGAGAGAGAAATATCCCAATCAAAACAAGTCACAACTGTCAGAATGCTTTCTGATGTTACCGTGACAATGGTATGAAAACTTTCTGTTTTCTTTATGATGTTCTGACATCACAGCCTGTAGCCCCACCCACTGTAGACAAATGTAAGCAGGAGAGGGTGTGCATTCAATGTAGAACATCCACCTCTGGGGATGAGTCTCTCTCTCTACCTCTCTCTCTCACACACACTCACAAAGAGAGAGAGACATGGGGATGAGTCTCTCTCTCACACTCACAACCCCCCCCCCTCTTGCTCATAAAAACTATTGGCACCCCATGTCAGAGAGCACAGCTTTTCTCTACATTTCATGATGTTATGCCTCATAAATTCATTTCCAATAAATCCAGTGGACCTGCTGAGTTTCTACAGTAAAATAAGTCTTTATTAAATATCCTGATCACCGCTCGGGGATTCTGTTCAGCTCTGAATCTATAAACAGTGACTGCAGTAAAGATACTGTACAGAGTCTTTCTTCACACTCACACACACACACACACACACACGAAAATATTGATACAGAGTGATGAAATCCTCATTTAAAACAGATTTTTAAAACAATATTTCTGCTAATCCAGTTTAGATTTTTACACTTGATGTAAACACCGGACTGAACTTCAGAGATTTCAGACAAACAAAAACAAACAAAGAAAATCAAACAAATTTAATGATTATGAAAATATTACAGAACAATTCAGAAAATCAGTACCCAAACTCATCATCATCACCATCATCATCATCATCATATATCAGATATCAGTAACTCATTTGTTTTAACACAATAATAAAATTCCCCAGGTGAGCTTTAAATGGAGCTGAAGGTTCTGGTATCAGTAACATCTCAAAAGGAACCAAAAGACTCTTAACATTAAAAGGTTACTTTACATGCTTAATGAGCTCTGAGTCAGTTATGTAAACTGGCTGCAGTCGAGATGTTAGCTAACCGCTCTGTCATTACCTGTAGCCTACTGTGGAGTAAATATGAATACAATACCTCAGTGTGCTGTGTTTGCATACAGCATGTGGTCTAAATCAAACAACAGACATGATGTCAGTCTTCACAGAATTCCGGCTTGTGGATGAAGAGAACTTCCTACAGACCCACAGCAGTGTTCTCATCACTTCTCTACTAAACTCCAAGACTAAAACTAAAGCCAGCCCTCCAATTCCCCCGTAAAGAGACGAACCATCCTTAGATAAAGACATGAGACGGTGGACACTCTCCTGCAGATGCAGCAACGAAGACAAACAATTGGACACCACCCACATCATGGAAGAACCTGACCGTCCACTTGTTCATTTGCATTTACATTTACGGCATTTGGCAGACGGTTGGTTGTAGAATCAACAGAACAGGACAGAGGGGAGAGACTCTGACATCACTAACCACACTGCTTTTTTAATGTAAACTACGAGTGGCCTTCATCTCTATTCATTTCAGATTTATACAATTTAATGTCAGCATTCATCTAGTAAAGCCTACGAGTCTTCATCAGGCTTCTGTTTAATATAGACTGTGTTTGATCTGAGCTCATCAACTGACCTGTAAACAAAACATAGAGAGGGAGGGGGGGGGAGAGACGAGGGAAAGAGAGAGAACCATGTAGCTCCTGTACTTTACTCCAGGAGGTGTGGGGTGTGGCCAAGACAGGGGCGTGGCTTTCAGCAAGGGAGAGAACCATGTAGCTTTAGTACTAAAATTAGAAAGAGATTAGTTCCCTGTTGTGTGTTTAATTACAAGGTGTGTTTAGTAATGAGATAATGAGAGGTCACCAGGTGTCCTCCACCTTCTCCACCTTCGATCCAGCATGTCAACACCATAATGACATGATGACACGGTTGTCCTCAGGCCTGCTGTTACCTGCTCTTACACACGGTCATGTTAAGATAATGAGATTGGCCTCATTATCCCTGATAACACTGATTATCCTGCGCTGAGTGTATCAGTATTCACGCTTCAGAAAACTGCGCTCAAGCTGCATGGAGGAAAAGTCACGTGACCAAAATAACTCCATTAAAATATCCCGTTAAATTATAACAATGGTGTATCCCATAAACACACTGGTGTACAAATACTCCTGAACATGCAACAGTTCAACAGATCACCAACTGGTGGCTAGTTCACCTCGTTACCATGACAACGCTATAAAAACTCTCTTGGCAATCTCTTTTTATCATTTTGTGACATCACAACCTGGTATCACAATGTAGCTCCACCCACAGGAACTGTCTGAAAATGTCCACAGAAAAGAAATGAGTGGGGAATGTTAAGGGTTCATTTGGTCTAGAATTTTAAGGCGGCATCGACACACACTTACTCACTCACACACACTCACACACACACACACACACACACACACACACACACCTGGGGATGAGCCTTTACACACCTGGGACTGACACACACACACCTGGGGACGAGCCTTTACACACCTGGGACTGACACACACACACACACACACACACACACACACACACACACACACACACACACACACACAGAGGCACTCTACATATTTTAGCTGTCTGTATTCAGACTTTTTATGATGTAACATCTTTAACATTGATGTAGTTTAGAGAAATGAACCACACACAGGTCCAGTAAAGTCCTGAACTCTGGAGTTTTCGAGCTCATTGAGGATGA
The DNA here is from genome assembly GCA_028565595.1 of Duopalatinus emarginatus. NCBI lineage: Eukaryota > Metazoa > Chordata > Actinopteri > Siluriformes > Pimelodidae > Duopalatinus > Duopalatinus emarginatus. The sequence goes on along the minus strand of JAOVVF010032225.1, from coordinate 2,233 downwards.
ACAGGTTTTTGTGTTTCCCGGAGCTTGTGTTCCCGTTTATAGTGTGTCAGTGGGACAGGGTTGGGATCCGGGGGCTGGTAGCGGTAATGATACCCGAAGGCACGCAGGTGATAGGTATAATACTCCAACAGGTACATCATCTTGGCATCCACATAGTGGAACGACACGGCCAAGTCGGAGCAACACTGAGAACCCTGAAACAAACAAACAAATCAATTAATTTACATTTACTGAGTACAGTGTGTGTGTGTGTGTGTGTGTGTGTGTGTGTGTGAGATTCCCTCCCTGGTAGAAACACTGGTTTGGTTCCCTCTGAACAAACACATTATAAACCTACAACCTATCACTTAACCACACAGATTTAATTTCAATATACTGTAATTATTCATTCAGGCTTCAAAAACTGGAGAGTAATAAAAACTAATAATATTAATTAAAAGAAGAAGAAGAAGAATTAATGTTAATAATAAAAAGAAGAAGACAAAGAATTAATAAAAACAGAAGAATGAATGATAATAAGGAGAATAAAAAGATGACATGAAGATGAGGAGGAAGCACATATGACTTGTCACAATCTATTTACAGGAACTAAAGAAATGAGTGTAAAAAAGAACTGGTAGAGCAGGAATGTGTGTGTGTGTGTGTGTGTGTGTGTGTGTGCGCATGCATCTAAATCTTCAGATACACATCACTGTGACGAAAAAGGTTCTTTAAAAGAAGAACAATGACAAAGCGTGTATGTGTGTGTGTGTGCGCGCGCATGTGTGTGTGTGTGTGTGTGTGCGCGCGCATGTGTGTGTGTGTGTGTGTGTGTGTGTGCATCTAAATCTTCAGATACACATCACTGTGACGAAAAAGAAGAACAATGACAAAGCGTGTATGTGTGTGTGTGTGTGTGTGCGCGCATGTGTGTGTGCGCGCATGTGTGTGTGTGTGTGTGTGTGTGCGCGCGCATGTGTGTGTGTGTGTGCGCGTATTCGAGACTAACAGTGGTAAAGATCAGCCATTTGTCAAACAGAAGAAACGGTGTCATGTTGCTATGGCGATTCTTCTGTTTATAACCAAAAACATCACAAAATATTTATGGCCACGCCCCTTTTTGCGTCATAACTACACGAACTCTACACAACCACATTACTCATCCAGGTACGGCCACTGTGTTCAAAATGTAAACATCGACACTTTAGCGGTATGCTAACGCTAAGGGTTGATCATTGTTACAAACACACGGAATAAGAGTCCAGTGTCGTCACACTGAGTGTGTGTGTGTGTGTGTGTGTGTGTAATCTAGAAAACAGTTTACGGTGCAGAACTGGGATCGGTTTTACCTGGACATGAAACCGCTCCTAACAGGAAGTGTCTCAGAGGAGAACCTTATTCACATTCACGCTGCTGCCAAGTTACACAAAATCATGATGCTAATGTTTAGCTCGCTGTCCGAGCGCCATCTCAGATTTACACCACTAATTAAACTCAATGAAAGCTAGTTGGCTCATTCAACCAGCTAGCGGCTTGGATAAAGATCACTAGAACCTTGTTTGACGACCAGCATGTTTTTTTTTTGTCACATTAAATTGTCATAACCAGGAAGTTGCCATCAGTTGTTAGCCTGCTGGTGAGTTTCAGCATTGATTTATCATCACTTTTTCATGGTAAGTTTCTATTTTAACTTCTTTATCAACTACTTTTAATTTTTTTTACACTTGGCAGGTAAGTCCCTGTATCCAGTATCATCACAAAAATACCCAGAATGCTTTGTGACTCAGGTGTCACAGCACTTCAGCTTGAGCTTTACAGACTGCCCTTCTTAGAACACTAACATAACACCGCATTTTCGTTGTATTTGTATTACGTACATAAAAACATTTATTCAGAAATCTTATAATGCTAATGTTAGCTTGTAAGCTTTCAACCTTAGCCTGTTAGCATGATCATGTGCATGTTTGTTCACAAAGAAATTTGGCCAGAACATAACCTAAGCTCCAGGTATGCATAAACGATAAACTGTTAGCATTAGCTTGTTTAGGATTAGCTTGTTTAGGATTAGCTTGTGAGCATTAGCTTGTGAGCATTAGCTTGTGAGCATTAGCTTGTTTAGGATTAGCTTGTGAGCATTAGCTTGTTTAGGATTAGCTTGTGAGCATTAACTTGTGAGCATTAGCTTGTGAGCATTAGCTTGTTTAGGATTAGCTTGTGAGCATTAGCTTGTGAGCATTAGCTTGTGAGCATTAGC
>JAOVVF010032224.1:0-10862 GCA_028565595.1 Duopalatinus emarginatus | reverse complement strand
TATATAGAAACATCGGTGTCGCCACAATTCAATCTGAAGAATCACATTTCATAATTCTTTGTTTGGACCCCCCCACACTTAACATAAAACATTCGTTCACCCGGCGCTGTTTCTGTTGCTTCACGAAAGAATCCATTTCACTTGATCGATACGAGAAAACACATACCACTGAAAGTCAACTCTGGGTTTTTTGGGTTGCTTACAACAACTCACCTCATGTCAGTGAAGTGAATCTTCGGTACAGAGACAGTAAAGGTGCAGACTGCTCCACACTGGAGGAGGGCGAAATCATATACGCCCTCAAAATCAACTCTACACCATGTTAAATAAATGTTCAACTAAACAATGAAATATTAGGACTAAGCTTTGCCTTATTTACTGTAAGTAGCAGCAGGCTGTTCCTGGTTGATGATCAGTTGTTTGCAATATTTGCTTCTAGACACAATGGACAAAGGAAAATTCTTTACAAAGAATTAAAATATGCTTCCGACGCCCATGCATAAAAACCATTTAATATGCCAGCTCCATAGCTTTTTCAGCTCCATAGCTGTGAGAAATAATATATGACACCACTGTGCTTAGTGTAGCTGTTTTATAGCTAAGAACATCGTAATTAATCAACCCCCCTTCTTTTTAAATTCCACTTCAGCTAGCCCTTCTGCTCATAGTGCAGATTTGCACACTGCATTCTCACATACACACACAGCAGAATTTGCATAGGTCATTGCAACTGTCTTAGATGGATTGATCCCAAAGACTATATATAATGTGTGTGTGTGTGTGTGTATGCATATAATATATGAATATGCTCATGGGCAGCTGATATAAGTGGGCTAGCAGGCCCCTGAGCACCTCAGAAATTAAAACATGCCAATATCTGTATATATTTTTTTTTCTAATCTAAATCCAGGTTATTTGCTCTTAATAAATGGGATAAGGCAGACTATTTCAGAGCCAAGTGCTATACAGAAGGTTATGAAGAAGTAAGCTGAATCCTGATTTCTTTCTAGGCAACAGTGCAGACTCATGCAGCCAGTCAGTGAGTTGTGTCAGACAGTCCACAGATGTTATCTTCATTCTGGTTGGTATTTTTCAGCACACAACACACATCAGCAACATGTCATCAGCAGTGACTGACACGGCTCATATGAAATACAGTCAAGTGTAACAAACATGCATTATAAATGTAATAAACAAAACAGAACAAAAAAAGGTGGATTTTTTACTCTGTTCATTTTGTTTTCCACAGAATGTGTTTTGAGGAGAAACTAGTAAGTAGATAGAAAGTAGATAGATTTGGCACACATCCAAACAGAATTCAAATCATTTTATTGTTTTCTGTTTACCATAACTGGTATTCACAGGATGCGGAGCAGTACAGACATGAAATACTTATATTAAATCATATATGCAGCTCTCTGTCTTTTTTAAACTTGTCTGATCATTTTGACATGGTGTGGACATTTGGCAAACTCTCTCTCTCTCTCTCTCTCTCTCTCTCTCTCTCTTTCTCTCTCTCTTTCTCTGTGTATGTGTATGTGTGTGTGTGTGTAGTTTGCACTATTTCATTCTTGTCTTTGATGAAAACCCAGGATATAATCCATTACAATCTTAATTTTCAAGTTTAACATGACCAGTCTTCAGTTGAAATGTCACGTTATATTATTCCACAGATTTATAACTTATACATTTGACCAGCAGAAGTATCCTAGCTAAATATTGTTTAAGTACCTAAATATTTTTCGTCTTTACTCTCCCCACCCCATCCCTCACCATAGTTATAAAACAAATTAGTAATTGCCAGTTATTTAAGCTGTAACTTTACAATACCACACATTTATACACAAATATTTTTCATGTTAAAATCCTACTCACATGTATGCTGGATTCATGCTGAACACAAGTTTTATTCCTGTCCCATTTTAATTATACAGGCACTGTGCCACTCATATTTACAGTTCTGTGTATTTTTCATGCTCTAATGCTTGGGGAAAGCTGGCACATTTGTGGCACAGCTACACTAAAAAGAGATGACAGCTGCTAAGTAGCAGAGTGCAAAAACAAGACAGGTTTTAGAAATAAACGGGCAATCTTCTGTCCACTTTCTATAATGCCTCTGTAAGCCTTTTCTCTCTCTCTGCAAAGACCATCCTTAAACAAACTACCTTGCATGATTTATGTATGCCAAGAGAAATCAGCATTTCTACTTCATTTTCTTTTTCATTTTTTTCATATCTATAATCTACATCATAAAGCTATTGGATCATGTTTTATTTTAATGTGCTTCCTATTCAGTGAAAGAAACAAGCAGATTTTAATAAGAAGGTTGACCTCCAGGTCTTACAGCAGCTATTAACAAAAACAGACAGTCAACAGACATTTGTAGTTCTGGTCGATTCTAATAGCTAGTGCCCTTTTAACGGGGTGAGAAGGGGGTGTGTCTGAGGGACAAATGAGTGTAGCAGTATATATAGCAGTAATAAGTAGACATTAACAGTGTGGTCAAGTCTCTCAGGATGAACAGTTGGTGTAAGATTTGAGTGTATACTTTCATTACCATGTAGACTATATTATGGGTAATGCAACCAAGGTCACTATCCCTTATTGGCAAGAGCACAGGCTATTTCCAACACCTATTATTTATTTCTTTTATTTATTTGGTTGTAATGCCATATCAGCTCTTTGGGCTATGTACTTGGCAGAAAAGGTCTATCTCAATATTCAGCAGATACACACTCACACCTACAGGCAATTTAGAGTGACCAATAAACCTAACCTGCATGTCTTTGAACTGAGGAAACTGGAGTACCCGGAAGAAACCCACTCAAGCACAGGGGGAAAATGCAAACTCCACTTTCAACGGCCCTGACAGGGAATCAATAGCTATATCCACTTTAGAGTCATTTTAAATGTTTAGTTCAATAAAATTTTATTTGTATAGCACTTTTAGCAATGGATATTGTCCCAAAGCAGCTTTATAGAAATACAGCATCTGGATTTTACATTTATATAAATTTTATTCCTGATGAGTCAGCAACAATGGCAAGGAAAAACTCCATGAGATGACAAGAACAAGAAACCTTGAAAGGAAACCCATCCTCATTTGGGTGACACTGATAGTGTGATTATAAATATATTTATAAAATCTCAAGAAAGGTGCAAATGTATAATGTATATCAGGGAATTGATTACAGTTTTAACATAAAGTTTGTTTTAATGCTCTCAGCTGTTCACTGACAGTCATTGACTGACTGGCAAAGAGTAAAACTGTCATAGTTATCTTGCAATGACTGTTTATATTAATCATAGTCCAAGCAATTGCATAGTTTCTACCTATGTCTGTTATGATGATCTTTAGACAGTGTGTAATGGTTCAGTGAATGAACATCACAATCTAAATCAGAAACAAAAAAGGGGTTGTCATATGAAATTCTAATTAGGATTAAGAGAGGATTAAGGGAAGAGTAATGCTGCATTTGACTTACAGTCACAATTTGTAATTCCCAACCTTCAACCAGAGACATAGTCAAAGAAAATTCATAGCTTCTACATATAACTATTATGGTGATCTTTAGACTGTCTAAAGTAAAGTGAACTATTTGCCTACTGTGCTTGCACACAGAGGAATGTGACCTCCGCTTTTAACCCATCTGTGCATTGAAACACACACACACACACACCAGTGAACACTAGGGGCAGTGTACAAACTTGCCCGGAGCAGGGGGCAGCCACAAACCATGGCGCTCGGGGAGCAGTTGGGGGATTTGGGTGCCTTGCTCAAGGGCACCTCAGTAGTGTCTTACACTGGGCGGGGATCGAACCCGGTTCCCTTACCACTAGGCCACGGCTGCCCCCATGTCCAAGTGTGTTCATACTCAGCAGCAGTGTATGATGTTCAGTTGATGAGACTCTAATCAGATGTATGTTATCAGGGTGGCTCAGGCAGGTCTGGAGAGCAAAAGGAGTCAGGAATCTCTTGGTATCTTAGACATAGTCTGTTTGACTTGACCAAGTTGGAGATGAAGAGAAAGGATTTTTTTAAATGACATTAAAAAACATTAAACATCCTTCTAGTTAACTGTGATGTGCAGTATCAACCCACCTGACACAGGAGACTAAATCACTTATCTTTTCCTCTGCATTGTTGTAGACCATATTTCTGGCATTTAAACTGAAAAGTAAATCAGGAACAAAGTCATTACTGTTCTGGTTCACTCAATTTTTGTGTTTATTTTCCTTCACAAATTGCATACCATTGAGACAGAGATTCTTTTAATGCTCCTCACTTTGAGTTCATCAAGGCTGATATTAATTACTGACTTTGTTACTGCACACTTTATTTAAAGCCAGAGTTATTTTTGCACACAATTGTCACCAAACTTCGGCTGACGGGTGTAGAGTTCCACAGCACTTTATATATCATCATTTGCACAGTTGCACTCGGGCAAAAAACACAGTGTCTGGATGTACTAATATGCATCCCGGTTCAAACAGGAGCAATTAATGAAACCAAAAATAAATTACACCTGCAGGTAAGCTATATGATACTAGAAGGCTAGCCTTAATTGAACATAATTAAAAAGAAGCATATTAGTTTAATGACCAGTAAAGCAATTTTTCACATATATCATCTGGTAGTTTCTTTTTAACAGAATAAAAAATGCAATTTTCCATTTACAGGTTCTTTTCCAATCGTTCAGAGATTACTTCTGAGACAAATTCAGAACCAGTTAAAGGTCCCAAATCCCCTGGATGCAAGAAATGGAAGGAACATGCAAAATGTTAATATGTACAATTAAAAAGCCCTCCAACAAAACAGAAACTACAAACTCCTTGAACATTCTGGTTGTGTGAGATTTAAAATACTAACACTTTTATAACTGTGCTATCATGGCCAGAATTATGGCGGCTCTAGAGTCTTGGAAACATACGCACAAGGTAAGAATACACACACTGGATGGGACATTGATTCATTGCAGAGCTCCTACCAGCGCTCTCCCGGCAAATTTAATATGATAGAGGTAGGTTAAATAGGCATATTAATTCCAATGCATACTTGCCAACAGGAAATCATCAGGTATCATCTTGCCTTTAATATGATTTAATATGAGCAAGCAAACAATAAGTCTCAATAATTCGGAGACAGGACTCTGAATAACCATGCTTATTTAGAGTCTTGTGTGATTGTAAACAGGTCTAATAGACAATTTTAGTTTTAGTGTAATCAAAAGTCTAATTTGTCAGTCGACATAGCATGTGATTTGGCTGAAGATTACTAGGGGTTGAAGTTTTTTGCTGGGGATAGGTGCTATTACTGACATGACATTTTCACCAAGTATGTAATCTAAAACCCATAGTCCATGGCTCCTTTTCTCATCACTGGCAAAGTGCTATCGTGTACGACACAAAATAAATATGAGCATGTTCTGTTCCAGTAAAAGCAACAGATCTGTTTCAGGGGTCACACAAACTCTGATTCAGACTGAAAACAGAAATGTACTGTATACTGTTCTTAGTTAGCAGGTATCTTTAAAGAGGTTTAAATGTGAAATATACAGTGAAGACAGCATGAGAAGCAGCCATTTCAGAGCATATGAAGATATTAATACACCCTGTGACATTTACAAAGCACTTGTAGCCTATAACAATATCTACAATCTCTTTTCCTGCATGCACAAGTAATGCATCTAAATGAATTCATATAAATGAAGCAGAAGGTTTAATTAATTAACATCACAAACCAAAACAGAAACAAATGAGGGGTCATCATGTGAAATTCTAATTAGGATTAAGAGAGGATTAGGAGAAGACTAATGCTGCCTTTGACTTAGTCACAATTTGTAATTCCCAGCTAAAGCCAAAGACAGCACATCCTCAACTCTTTATCAATTTATGTCTTTTCAACAATGCATTCTATAGAAGTTCATGAAGTGACACTGAGTCAATATGCATGCACACAGCATCAGAAGTAAACAAAGTAGCACTTCTTACCTTTCAGTGAGTTATACTGTATACCGAGCCGAACCACCCTATATGCTCACTGAGTAGGGCCCCGCAAATTAACAAAGGCCTCCTGATCTACCCTTTCTTTTCAAGTTAGGGAAAATTAGTGTATCAGCAGAAGATGAAGAAAAAAAAGGATAAAAAAAGAGAACAAGACTGAGTTGGGGGAACAGCAGTCATGGGAATAGATTTAGAGGTGGCATGCACTGTACAGCTGCCTTCCACAACCTTAAAAACCTCGCCACAGTATCATCAACTCTTTATACTGTCTTTTTGTATACTGTTTACATTTTATTAAAATTATTTATTTTTGTTTAAGGGCTGATCACAAAGTTAATTATATTAAAACTGATAATTTATATTTAAATTATATATATATATATGATGGCAAGCCGTTCAGGAAATTATTATATATATATAATGACTGAAAGTCTGAATATATGGAATGAAAGTCCGAATATACGGAATGAAATCTGACGTCATTGACACACTTGCGCTAATTTCACTTTGCAAGTAAAATTGCATAGCGCAATATATATATATATATATATATATATTGAATAAATGTTGTTGTTTTTTAAAAAAACTCTGTATATAGCTGTTTATTCTTAGGTCTAAAATGAGGGAGTATACTAGTGGAGAGTCAGATGCAACTGTCAAAAAATGGTAATATTTTGGCTCACAGAGTTCAGGTAGTAGGGACCCTTATCAAAATTTTGCTTTGGGCCCCAGAAAAGTCTGGACTGTTTCTGTATGTATACAACTATTTAGATCAATCACTAACACATATATGCACGTGTTAAATCTATACAAATGAACATAGTTCAATGCTTATCACAGTTATCTGGCTAGTTTGCTGCCAAATAACAAAAATACAAACATGGAGGTATCCATTTATTTACTTATTTTATTTTTATATTTTTTCCCAGTTCATCTGTCAAACATGCCATGGTTAAATTTGTTCTGACTGTTAAATTACTGAATACTGAATACTGCGTACAGAACAAACTGAGTCAAACATTGCAGCTTGTGGTTGGGGCATGAATTCAAAATAGATAGTATGACAGAATATACTGATTCATCTTTTTATTCCAGTAACAAAACACAACATTAGCGACATTATTCCTGACAGTATACCACAGAGTTCAACTATAGGCATATGTCTATTGATTTTGGGGTCCTAAGTCCTCCCATTTACATTTTACATGTAAAGCATTTGGCAGAAAGCCTTGTCAAGAGTGACTTATGAAAGTGCTATGTAATATCTATCAAAAGCATATCTTCAGACTAGACAGGCCAAGGTCTAAAAATCCCAAAGAAAAGGACGTCCATATATTTAAAATCATTTAAATTCCTGATATAACCATATGTCTTCAGTCTTTGTTTAAAGATAGCGAGTGACTCAGGTGTCCAGACAGCCAGGACAGGACAGGTGCACTACCTGTGCACCAGGACAGAGGAAATTCTTGGTGCAGGTCTTCTTTTTATCTTGAGGACTGGTCGGCAGAGTGTAATATGTGCCTTGCTCCAACGCCCCAACACTACCCACAAAAAATGTATTGTTTTATACTTATTGCATACTTTCACATAGTGTAATTTGTTTATATAAATCCTCACCTGGCAGTTTCTAATCCTATGTTAAATAAGATGAAAATGTTTTTCCTTTTGGAAGAGATTCTGTAATTTACTTTTTTTTTCAGATTTGTTTCTCCTTCAGGCAGAAAGTGCAGACACATGATGGCTGTAATCCCACAAAAAACCTACCCAAAACAATGAAGGAGGTACAGAGCCTTCATTAAAACCGAGAATCATTGTGCTAGCATTTGAAAAGAATATTTTGCCTTTAAAGAATTTTCAGTGCCAGAATGATCCTATACATGCTTCTGGAGTCAGTAATCATCTGTTTTCAGTGAGGTTTTGTTTAAGCAGGCTGCATTCACAGATAACACATTGTACACACATTTCTTTTTCATAAGTGGTCACTCTGCTGACTAGCTTTTTTTTCTTCCCTCATTGTCCTTTTACTACCAGAATACCCACACTGCACCAGGATACGTCATTTGTCATCACGCATAAGACAAAAGCCTGGAATAACAAAATCCATGCAACCTCTGTCTCAACAGTGGACACAAATGTTTCAATAGGTAGAATTCAGTCATCAAGAAAGCAAATAGGTTAATCACATATCACATATGAATTTCAAAATTTCTTGGTCTCTAGTCACTAGTTAGTATCTATAAAAAACTGTGTGGAAATCTTTCTTAGCGTTATCAGGTTACATAACAATAACTCCTAATATGCAACATGTATCTAAGTATATTTTGCAATGGAAATAAATAACAGTTGCATGTGTTTATTTTGATATGGCTGTGTATTACAGCAGCAGCCAATGAGGTACGCAGGAAGACTACAAGTAAGAACTAACAGGGAGGAACATTGGGTATATATCTGTTTGTACTCAAAGTTCATTTGCATTTAGTGATGTGCACAAATCTCTATAAAAAAAAAAAAAAAAAAAACAACAACAGTGAAATCTATTTTTAAAATGGCAAAACCCTATTTTACACCTAGTGTGCTCTAAACCTTTAAGTAATGCAGCTTAGTCATTGAAGCATGTCGTCTACCACAGACAAAGACTAACTCTGTGGTCTCGTTTATTTTCTTATTGGTTTTTAATTTACATTTACCTTGGATTGCTTTCCTTTCATATAAGTCATATATAAAATTACCCAGTTTCATATAATATATTACATTTCTGTCTGCAAGTGTAATTAAACAAACTCAGAAGCTTTCAGGGAATATAACAATTTTCTGTCTGTGCTGATTAGATTTTCATGAAAACACACATGCATTTACATCCACTTTCAGGTGCCAGTAATCTAAACTACACTAAATATATCTCTAAATAGAAAAGATGTTATTAGTGCTATTAATATGTCTCTTCTTCTGTCGTTGGCTCAACAGCTAAACGTTATTTGGCATTATTATTGCATGGCATTATTCAAATCTAACTGAACTAAATTGTATTGAATTCAATAAAATTGTATTTGCATAGCACGTTTATTAAGCGACATTACCAGCTTTGTGTAAATGTATATTTTAATTTTGATGCTGAATGAAAAAGCCAGGAGTGACAGTGGGAAGAAAATTTTCTTCAGATGACAAATGGGAAGCCATTGTGTTCTGGGTGATGAGAACTAGTGGCATTATACATGAGTACAGTATACAGTTGTAGAAAGGTAAAGGCAAACGGAAATAATACAATAATACAATACAATAATGTCATACAAATTATGTTTAGTGCTGGGATAAGTGCAGGACATCAGCACTAGAAATAAAAGTCAGTGTTTTGGGAAAAAATGCACGTTTGGGTGCCTGTGTGTCCATCCACTAGAGAACAATGCAGAACCCCAAGCAGAAGTGCATCACCAGAATGAGTCATCTGGTATGGAGGGAAAGAGGAGGCATAGAAGTAGATGTGAGTCAGGATCTTGCAGGATTGTACATACTGCTCAACAGAGGGAAAGGAGAGATTATTGGGTATGATCTTATCCTGTAGTGGTTTGAAAGGGTATACACTGTTCCTGCTTTACACCACTGTAGGAAATCATAGTAGCATAATAGTAGTAGAATATCCTTCAATATGATAGAAAAGAGGCTTTCTTTCTGCAGACAAAATAGCCTTAGCCCAAGCTGAACCTTTGAAATTCAGTTCATCTCTGATACATCAGAGAACAGCCCTAGTCGCATTTTTTAAAAAGTTAAAAGTATATCATAAAGCTGTCTTCCTGGGTCTTCTGCTTGGAGATCAAAAAAAGGAATCAAGAGCAAGCAGCTGCAAGGTGGCCATCAATTCAGGTAAACTTTGCATGGGAGTTTCCACAATCGGGAATCAGGTTGATCAGCATGCTGAGAAGTTTAATTCCTTCTCTTCTGTGTGTCCAGCTTTGTATTTGTCTCCCACCAGCATGATTGTGCCCACCATATCATTAGCCAATCAACACTGTGTTTTATTCAGTATGTGTGTATCTACCTTTGAATTTTGTAATTTGTATCTAAACTTTCTGATCATTTGCTTTGTAGTACAGTCCATTATTTCATAACTAAGATTTTTCAACCGTTTCACATTGTAAACCTTAGTATTCAATTGTTATTTGAATATAAAGTCATTTATCGATAAGCGCCAGAAAACTGGTATGCCAGTCTAATAATTGGTATGTCCCCAACAGGGTGTGAACTCCACCGGCTTGTCTGTTATCGTTTTTCTGGCACTTCAGTGTAGTCAGCTGTATGTGCATATTTCTGAATGGTCACTCTCTGGAGTGTGGCTGCATTTTGGTCAGAGAGTCATTCTGTCATTTTATATGGATGCACCAATCGGACCAGTTAACTGATCAGACATTGGCATTCCTATAGCAACCAAGCTATGTCACTGCAAGCATTTCTTTTATAAAATATAAGAATGCTTTAAAAACATCTTAAGTCCCTGTTTATATAAAAGTCAACTTTTTCTGCAGTCTGAATTGTGAAAGAGACTCAATGATATTGCCCAGGCAAGATGACTGGCAGGAACCTTCTTTCCCCTGAATCAGAGTATTGTCATACTGTCAAATGATAAGTTTGATCTGATGAGATTACCCTGGAAATGCTTTGGACAAATGTCCCATGCAAATTTTTCTTACTGCTGCACTGAACATATCAGGCTCACATAATAACATTTTACAGCTCATTGAATCTTACAGAACTTGATGACTGTTTATTGGTGTATGGGGCAGATGGAAATGAGGGTAGCAACTCAATTATAGTGCAGCTTGGAAGAATACTATGATTCCAACTCTGCCAGAAATACCAGCTGAATG
>JAOVVF010032223.1:0-10866 GCA_028565595.1 Duopalatinus emarginatus | reverse complement strand
TTTACTGCAGATTGACAATTCCAGAGTCCACCAGCCACCACAGTTGGGCCATGTTCCAAAAGTGGAGGGTAAGTGAGGTTGCTGGGATTGCATTTTCTGTAACTATATCTGGGTGGGCGGTGATGAATTGATTACAATGGCAGGTTTAAATAAATGCACTCAGCTCTAAAACAATATCATTTCTATAGTAACCGATCATTCACAGGAATGTGTACTGCAGATGCTGACCTCATTTAAAAGCTAATTAATCGTTGATATGGTAAAGTTTTCTAGAAGGAGTTTCCAGTGTCAGAGCTTTATAACAGTCAAAGGTTATACTTTAACTTTAAGGTTTTCTACATCTGTTCCAACAGTTGCTGTGGTATAAGAGAAATAACACACATGAGGACATGCTGTTATCACCCTGACTATTTTACTAAAAAACTTCTGACCAATCAGAATCCAGAACTTTGCACTGTGGCGTAAATGGTTGTTTACATCAGAATACTTAATTATAGTGATTAAGTGTATTTTGCAGTAAAGCGTATTTTGCAGTAAATTGTTTTTGTCTTTTCTTGATAGAAAGATCTCAGATTTATCAGTTTTGAGGACCAGTTTGATTATATTAAAAAACAGGTCAGAGAATGGGAAGGGAAACAGACACCCTGTCAATATGGGGAAACGGTAAGTTTAATGAAAATCTAAACATTATAGTTAGAATTAATTCCAGTATTTAATAACACTATTTAAACTACTAAATAAAATAAAGCTAATCCTCCCTAAGACAAAAATCTGATACTGTGGATGAAACTATTACAAATGTTACTTAATTTTAATGGTGTTGTACATAAAGCTGTTACAGTTAATTTTGTCAAAATACTTTGTTCTTTATTTATAATATATTTCATGCTCCAGTTCATGCTCCTGTTACCCGTGAGTGAGTTTCTAGGATGGTCTCCTGACTATGTTAGAAGGGCTTATAAAGCCAAGTCACGCAACTTTAAAGTGACCGACTTTGCCGAAAGTGCAAACGTTCCTCTGATAATCCAACAGAACAGGATTCAAAAAGAGCAGAACTGCAGAAAAAGACAGGCTCTTCAAAGACAACATGATGATCTTGTGGGAGTAAGTTCACCACTTCCTGGGCATCACCTTATCTTCACAAACACAAATGTAGATAATGACACAAACCTTATTTATCTCCAGTATTATCATATATACCTACTATCGAACCTCATGTGAATAGATACTCAATCTGCACACTGAACCATAACCCATCAAATATGTTTCGCGTTGAATGGTGCAGGTTGTGTCTTGTATCAAATTCTGTTCATATAAAACCTTAAGAGAAAACAATGCTAAAAGATGTTCATCAGGTCTATCTGATCTGTTCAGATATGCATTAGGATAAACAGCTATAGGAGTGTTTTTTCTTTTTTATTTCTATATTTATTTGTGCGATAAATTTTATTTAAAGAACTCTGGTGTATAGTCTACAGATAAAGCACCTGAACTTTTGCTTATATCTTATTTAAATTGTACAGTAGATGAAAGATTATCTTCATGTTTGTAGAAACAGTGTAAAATGAATCAGGTGATGCAGAAGATTGCTCAGCGCTGCACTCCTGATAGAGGATTACGAGCTCTGAGTGAAAAATATGAGGTGACTCATCTGTATGAACTCAAAATGGTGGCTGAGCATTTTAGGACAACTGTCTTCAACTGGGATGAAGAGGCGGTACTTACTTTTAATTCATTTATTATTTATTGTATTTGCATTTTCTTACATCTTGCTTATTAATCTAAAACTTTTAAATAGTCATCTTATTCCCTTGTACCGCAACAGTTTACAAGTAATGACAGTTACTATACTTTTTATTGATTTACAGTTGTGGAACAATCAGGAACCAAGTTAATCATTTTCTCATATGTCTCAAGAAACTGCACAGTACTGTAAACTCCTCTGTAAAGTAATGCAAACTTATCCATTAAAAGTTCCTTTATAAAATAGTCTCAACTCCTCTGAAAAGAACTATAAACTCATCTGTAAAAAAATGGAAGTAAAGAACTTCCACTGTGGCAGTAAAGAAGTGTAAAAAAACTCTGTCAAATCCTTTATAAATAAGTGTAAACACATTTTTAAAAAGTGTAAACCCCTCTATAACTAAGTGTAAACGCCTCTGTAAAAAGTTTGTAAACCTCTTTATAAAGAAGTGTAAACTGCTATATAAAAAAAGTGTAAAACAATTTGCACAGTTTTGCACTCTGCACATTGCGACTATTTGCAATTCTGGTAGATGCTAATTCCTCCTAAACTCCTCCATAAATAAGTGTAAACTACTTTATCACAAAGTGTAAAGTCCCCCGTAAAAAATTGTAAACTCCTCTATAAAGAAATGTAAACTCTATAAAAAAGTGTAAATTACTTTGTAAAGAAATCTAAACTCCTCTATAAATAAGTGTAAACTTCTGCATTAATAAGTGTAAACTTCTGCATTAATAAGTGTAAACTCCTGCTTAAAAAAGTGTAAACTCCTGCTTAAAAAAGTGTAAACTACTGCATTAAGAAGTGTAAACTTCTCTGTAAAGAAGTGTAAAGTCCTTCGTCAAGAAGTGTAAACTTATCTGTAAAGAAACACAAACTGCTCTGTGAGGAAGAATCTAAAACTCCTCTATAAATAAGTGTAAACTTCTGCATTAATAAGTGTAAACTTCTGCATTAATAAGTGTAAACTCCTCCGTAAAAAAGTGTAAACTCCTGCTTAAAAAAGTGTAAACTACTGCATTAAGAAGTGTAAACTTCTCTGTAAAGAAGTGTAAAGTCCTTCGTCAAGAAGTGTAAACTTATCTGTAAAGAAACACAAACTGCTCTGTGAGGAAGATGTCATAAAAAGTAGTTTTACACCATCTGCTACAAACTGTACCCCAGACTGTTACACTGAAGACAGTTTTCTCCTTCATACAAAATACTTCACCAAATCTACATGCTCAAATTATCAGTTTTCAATATCTTTCTATAGAAATAACAACAATTAATTATTATTAATGGTATTAATAAATTTTTTCTCTCCTTTTCTCTCTGCAGTTTGTTTTCACCCATTCACACCTGCAGGTTTTAGTGAATCTGTGTGAGTGTGGGTTGGAGGTTCAGAGGTACGTCATAAGTTTCACTTCCTCAGTCATTTATTTAAATTACATTCATGCATTCATTCATTCATAATTTCTTTGTTCATCTCCACCAGCATCACTGCAGCCATTGACTATGTCGGTCAGCGGTTTCGGTGGTAAAGAAACCACATGACCACACAACACAACACAACAGCTGATTTTATATCTCTTCATTTTGATTACCTTTTTTATTTTCTCTATAGACTTATCATAAAAAAAAATCTTATGTTACACTTAGTATATCTTCTATTCATAATTAGATTACTTATTATATGCCCCTGCGAATAATATACTGAAAGTGATGATATACAGCATGGGTCACCATTTTCTTTTTAAAAAGATTTCTATTTTTTTAATTAGGTGGTTTGGGATTTGTATGTTGTTATTAAATCATGGCTGTATTTTCGATTTTCTACTATAACATTAACCACATTCTGGAATAAAGTGTATAATATTTTATACAGAATAATCTTTTTATGGAAGAGTGTTGCATATTTGTAGTGATAACAAAGAAAATTGTTTATCCATATATCCATTCTCTTTACACTTTGATACTGGGGTTATGGTTGTAACAGGGTGAGAATAAAATATACCAGCAAATTCTGGTTCTCAATCTCTTATTCCTCCATTTAAACCTTCTCAGTCTTTATCCTCTTAGTCTCAATTCTCTCATTTTGGATCCATAGCAGAAAACATATAATATAAACCATAAGAAACAACAAAAAGATATAATAAACCATAATAAGAAATACACTGAAATCCAGGTGCATCTCAAGTTCTGTCTGATGTTCACTCTTGGACATTTGTCTGATGGAGAGCAGAACTGCTCAGTCCTAGTTTTCTTGTGATGACTGATGTTTATATCAGTCACATTTTAAAGCCAAATTCATAGTTTGTAGTCTATCCATCATGGTGATCTTTAGACTGTCCATGTGGGTTCATCCTCAGCAGCAGTAAGTGATGTTCAGGTGATTAGACTCCAAGCAGATGTAGAGTGAATGGTTCAGGCCAGTCCAGAGAGCAGAAGGAGTCAGGAGTCTGTATCACTGGTGTATGTAAATGGAGACTCATATCAGTGGGACTACTGAGACCATAACTTCCGAGAATGTATTACAATCTGGAATTATCATCAGCCGACAATCACTAATAACAACCTGAATAAAAAACCACCATGAATTCATGCTCAGTGTTGTCCTGTCCTGTCTGTGTGAGTTCCCACATTCACCTTCAGTCTCTGTCATCAGGCCACCGTCACGCCGCTGTCACACAGGCAAATATCTATGTCTATAAATACTTATGACCATGTGGATACAGTGATTAACAAGAACATATAAAAACATACAGTCACCACATGAGGAATAAACCACACCGTGTTACTGCATGTCTGCGCATGTTTTCATGAAGTTTATTAATTTACTGCATTCCAATTGGTCAGAATCTGTTCTATAATAGCAGCTCAAATAGTAGTGGAACAGTGGTAAAGATACAGGAACTAACTTATTTAGTAAATTAAACATAATTAGATAAATATATAAATAGTAAACTAATTTATTAATTAATTCACTCATTGTATAATCTGTTTATCCTACTACATGGAAGTGAGGCTGCTGGAGTTTATATCACAGTGTTCTCTGTGTGGAATGCACTGAAACACACTGTACAGGTCACCAGGTCATTACAGGGCAGATACAGAGGCACACACACACACACACACACACACACACACACACATGCAGCCAGGGGTAATTTAGTATCTCTAATATCCAGGAGACCTGAGCTGCCAGGAGAAACCCACACAGACATAGGAAAACATGCACAGAAACTCCACACAGAAAAAAATCTGAAACAACCTTGATGGCTTGTAGACAGAGACAGAGATATTCAGTTCAATTCAATTTTATCTGCATAGCTATTTTAACAATGGACATCGTCGCAAAGCAGCTTTACAGAAATATAGGACTGGATTATACATTTATATACATTTTATCTCTGTGAATTTATATTTCTTATCTTAGCAATGTTTCTAAGATGATACCCTGGTGATATCTGCATGAGCTTCAAAAGAGAGACTCTATAAATCAATAATCAATCAAGATTTAATAACCACACCAAGGTCTTTAACTGCTGTACAGAGAGAACACAGACAGAATGAGGAGGAGCTTCTTCCCACAAGCCATCTGAACCCTGAATGAAGACAGGGACTAAATCACTGGACTGGGAAACAGACACAATCCACACACAGTCTCCTAGAACACACCACCACCCTCTGTCATACACACAGCAATAGCTTGTGTGACTGTTATGGACAATCTCACAGTTCCACTACATTTGCACATATGGACCCCTGCACACATTGCACATAAAGACAATCTGCCAACCACTTGCACATTTTGCACAACCTGTATTTGTAAATATCTGCAATAATATTTTTATATTTTTAATATTTTTCTCTTAATTATTCCTAGATGTGTATTTCTATTCCTACTCTGTTTTATTCTATTTTCTATTTATATTTATTCTTATAGTTACTTTTAAGTACTGACAGCCAAAGGCATTTCACTGCAGGTTGTAATGTGTATGATTGTGTATGTGACAAAACTTCGAATCTTTGAAAAAACGTCTTTGGTGATTTGGCAAGCTGCCATATCAGATTGTACTGAGAAACCAGTCTAGGTGAAGCAACAGGAAATTGCTCAAGAACAAACTGTTCTTTTAACAAATCTAATCAAAACTTTTACTATTAGAATTGCTTAAATAAAATAAATGAGAAAATGACCATGGACTAAAAGTGTTAAAAGAATTACATTTACATTATATTCATGACATTCAGCAAACAATCATATTCAGAATGACTTTATTAGTCATGCATCTCAGAACCCCCAGCAATCCTGCCAGATAGAAGCCTTACTATACCAAATACAAACAACTACAAGTCAGATTTCATATAACAGGTGAGTACATGTAAATTATGTGTTGGGAAGTACAAGGCACAATAAATACAGTAACTGCTGTAAGTGTCAAACTTTAATGGACGCAACTTTTGTGCTGTAATAAATGCTTTTGAAAAAGATGGATCTTCAGTCAACATTTGAAGACAGCAGGTGATTCTGCTGTTCCAACATTTAAGGGAGGTTCATTCCACCACTTTGATGCCAGTGCAGAGAAAGGTCTGGATTGTTTCCCATTCATCCTGGATGACTGTGGGCCAAGTCAAGCCATACTTTGAAGCACGGGGGCTCTATGTACACATCAGGATTTTTCTCAATATCTCAAAGGAAATTGAGAGACCAGCGGTTCCTGACATATAAAACAGCTCAGTATTATTTGAGTTTAGCTTGAGGTGGTGGGCTTCCATTCATTATGTAATATTTGTTAGACATACTGATCTAAGACAACCTGTGTATCAGGAAAAGAAAAAGAAAGGGTGACCAGAGTATCATCCTTATAACAATCATAGAAAAATAGATGTAAATTAATGACATCTCCCAGTGAGAAAGTATAAAGTGAAAATGGAAGATGACCCAGGACTGAGCTTTGAGGTACATCAGTGTAGAGTTTGCTTGGAGCACTTCCATATGGATAGACTGATCTTGTGGTTGACTGTGTGAATGGCAGCAGACAAGTCTAACAGAATCAGGACTAACTAGTTTCCAGCTGATCTGCTGCATGGACCTTCTCTGACACTGTTATTTTTTGTAAAGTGCACCTGTTTAAAACCAGACAGGTGGGATTCTAAAGTCAGTTCTGGGAATAACAGAGACACAGCTGATTATAGACAACCCGTTCAAGAATTGTTGTTGTTAAACTGGTCCTACTGATGAAAGTGAACTATTTGCCTACTGTGCTTGCACACAAAGGAATGTGAACACATGTAACCCAAATGTGCAGTGAAACACAACCCCAGTGAAGACACTTGCCCACAGCAGGGAGGTTGGGTACCTTGGTCAAGATGCAGTAGTGTCTTGCCCTGTGCACGGATCGAACCCAGGACCTTCCGGTCACCTGGGGCTGGTTCCTTAACCAGGTGATGTAGGTGATAACCTCATCAGCAGCCTGTTAGGAAGCCTGAGGTGTGCTTGTGATTAAATTCAACAGATACTGGAACGATATGCTGCCATATATTTTCTAAAGCTTAGAGATGGCAACAAATACAGAATAAAATAGGAAATAACTGGATATAAAGCCTGTACTGTATACAATAATATTTGTAAAATAAAAAGTCTGGCGACCCACACAGAAATGTTTTGAAAAAGTGAGAATGTATGTTTGTGTGTTCAGTCCAATCACTGATGTGTGTGCATTTGTTCAGATCATGAACAGGTAGAATGAACTGGCCCTCAGGTGGACCCCTGGGGGATCCCATAGGTAACAGAGCAATAATAGCAATGATGGCACAGCTGCATTCCAGTGAAAACTGAAGACTTCTTTCTATTTCTAAAACAATATCAAACATGCCTACAAACAAGACAAGGAAGTATTTAGCACTATGTAAATTGTGAGAGAATCACATCGCAGCTTGTTTTATTTGTTACAGATTTGGTGAGAAACTCTAGTTCATCTTGGACTGGTAGATTCTTGGTTTGTTGGTACAATTCTGTGATAGGTAACAGAGAAAACAGAGTTAAACTGATCACACTACACCACTGTCCCTTCCTAAATAAACTAAAATTGGCTGAACAGTATAGGATGAAAGGAATAGTAATAAATAGTATATGACAAAATTAAATATCATTCTTAAATTGATCAATTAATTTTAACTTTGGGCTCTACATAGATCATGATCCTGGCATGGTGAGGTAGGTTTATTTTCATGAAAATACTATTTCACTGGGAATTTAATAATTTCAGCAAAGCCAAAATCCATTAACAGAACTGGGGCAACTGTACAGCATCAATACAATAAAGTGTAGAATGAATGATATGTTGACTTAACATTCACCCAGTTGGTAATGTGGTTAACATGCCTCTTCAGTATTAACATACCACTGGTCTATTTTAGGGTTATATTAATTTGCACATTAATACATTGTTTGTTCTATAATAACAGCACATATACAGTATGTGGTCGTTTGTTGTACTCTTATATAATCAAATAACTTAAAAGAAATCATTTCAAAATGTGTTGTTTAAAGTAAAGTTTTTTGTTTGAGGGTTTATGATCAAACTAACAGACAAAAAAATGAACATTTACAACATTCACAAAACATTTTATATAAAGAATAGAAATAAATTCTCTGCACCTAGACAAGGAGTATGTTGGCACGGTCATGGCCTACGGTTATTACAACAGCTGAAATACCAGAGTGCTATGGGATGAACTTGATTTAATCAAATACAATCATAAATAATAAAATATTTAACGTAATACAGTTTTTTTTCAGAAGTAAAAGAACATCACATTTAGGCATAACATTAAAATGTCCTGTCTAAACAGTTCGGACCTGAGCCAAGGATGAGCCAAACATGTCAAAGAAGTATTTAGCACTAGAAACGTTTCAGCGGGAAACCACCCAGCTTATTTTACATGTTACAGAATGGTGGAGCTCCTTTTTCTCTTAAACCTATAGAATTTCAGTTCAGACATTCCTGTGATACATAAGAAAGAAAAAACCTGTTTAAAACCAGACAGGTGAGGTCCTGAAGTCAGTTCTGGGAATAACAGAGAGAGAGAGCTGATTATAGACAACTTGTTCAAGAATTGTTTTTGTCAAACTGGTCCTACAGCAAGAGGATAGTAATAAACTCAATTATTAAATTCTGAATTATCTCATAATATACACCTTATACAATCACCATCAACCTTTTATTTAAAATGAAACCTAAACAGTAAACAGTTTATTATGTCATTATGTAATAAAATTAATTAATTGCACCACCAAACTGCCACTGTTGGGTCCATGTGTACGGTCTTTTACCTTATCTGCTTAGTTATATATGTATATATTGTTACGACCTTCAATTAAAATCTAGGGGTGTGGGATCATAAACATGAGACTGGTGTGGAACAACAGCTTGTAACAGAGTCTAGCAAACATCTTTCAACCCTTTGGTAATTTAGTGAAACCTAGGCTGCAAGGACTTGGTACCCCAGGTAAACAGCTTAGTTTGGGCATGCCTCTACATCAACAGCACGCAGGAATGCTTTTATTAAAATTTTCTTTTTTTTTTTAGGTCAGAGGGTTAGCACCACACCTGTATTTTGTTTAGTTAGATTAGACCTATTGTTTCCTCTAGGGCTAGGTGTAGTGGACTAGGTTTGATTTTGTTTATTTCTTTTCTTTGGGGCCATCCAAAAGTTCCCTGGTTTTCCTTGTCACATTTTATAGTAATTGTCATTGGCACTGTTACCTCACTGCTATTGTTACTGTGGATGTGCCTTTGTTGTGTAACCTTAAACAATACACCATTTGTGTTTTCTAGCATACAGTCTCTTGGGGTTTTTGCTCCCTGTTGCCTCCACATCTTAGACACCAGTCTCATGTGTAACATATGGGGGCATGTCTGGGATGCTAACCACTAGAGCAGTTACAATCATAAACAAAACAAAACAAAACCATGCAAAAAGATGCAAACTATCAGCAGCTGGCCATTATCTCAAAGGACAGTCTTTCCCAAGAGGCTGTGGCCAGAACAGGAGAGAAAGAAAGAGAGCTGCCATCTTGATTCTACAGGTTTTTGTTGCAAAAATCCCACCTCCTTCCTCTGATTGTTCCTCCTGATTGGTTACCCAAGTAAGACTTTTCCCCCCAATAGGGAGGGACACTGGTCGTGATTGGTCACTTGAGTGACACTGCTTCCACCAATAAAGAGGAACCTGTAGTAAAAAAACAGCAGAAGAAGAAAAACCAAAAACAGCACAGAAAACGTGTGCTATGGCATGTAACATATAAAACATAATAAATTTAAAGTAAGGATTCATTAATCAATTCCTTAAACAAGATTGATGAAGTTGAATTGTATTTGAATTATAGTTGAAAGTTTTAAGAAGCATTGATAACATCTGAATTATGATTCATTCCTGTAAAAAATGCTATGCTGTTTCTGAGGCAAGGGGCCTGCCCATGCCTCAGTCCTCCCACCACCAGAGGGAGGCCATGCTCTATGACACACAATAATCAGCGTGATTGATTGCAGCTGGTAAAAGCTTTCTTAAGGACCACACATAGTTTGCTCTGTTCACAGTCCTGATTCTGTTCAGGTCACACTAGTAGCCTGCAACTTCTTCCTGCCTTGTCTCTAGTGCAAAAGAAAAGAAATCTAATTATGGTTCTGTCCCTAGCCTTCTATGGTCTTTTTCCCTAGAGGCTTCCTTTATTTTTCTTTCTTTTCTCCTTTTCTTAGTTAGAAGTGCAAATGACAAAAATATAGAAAATTAGAAATATAGAAAATAAGAAAAATCAAAAGCTGTTCTAAGAAGATACTCATAGCCCTTTTCCATGAGTATCCATTTCCTGTGTTCATGAGAGTCACACTGAATGCCTGTGGTTTGATCAGCTGTTTTCTCTTTTGTTTGTTTGGGTGACTTTGTTCTCGTTTTCCTGCCTACTTAGTTAAGTACCTTTACCACACCAGTGCCAGGGGGTTCTTGCGCTTCTCTGGTGGTACAGGGATTAGTGCATTAATTCAATTCAATTCAATTCAGTTTTATTTATATAGCACTTTTAACAATGGACATTGTCCCAAAGCAGCTTTACAGAAAATAATGAAAAGGGTTATACA
>JAOVVF010032222.1:0-10878 GCA_028565595.1 Duopalatinus emarginatus | reverse complement strand
TTTAACCCATCCGTGCAGTGAAACACACACACCAGTGAACACTAGGGGGCAGTGAACAAACTTGCCCGGAGCGGGGGCAGCCCCAAACCACAGCGCCCGGGGAGCAGTTGGGGGAGTTAGGTGCCTTGCTCAAAGGCACCTCAGTCGTGTCTTGCCCTGGGCGGGGAACGAACTTGCGACCTTCCGGTCACGAGACCGGTTCCCTAACCACTAGGCCACGGCTACCCATTGTATACTGATCTCTTTATCCCATATATTCCTTATTATATTCAGCCATGGCATTAAAACCATAAAAGTGGCAAGTGACACTGTTAAGGGGTGGGAAAAATCAGGCAGCAAGTCAACAGTCCGTTCTTGAATTTGATGTGTAAGAAGCAGGAAAAATGGGCAAGTATAGAGGAATCTGAGTGACTTTGACTAAGGCTAAATTGTAGTGTGTGGATGACTGGGTCAGAGCAAATGACCAACAACAGGTTGTATAGATCATAAACAGTGGAAAATACGCACCAAAAGTGGTCCAAGGAAGGACGACCAGTGAACCAGCAGCAGGGTCATACATGCCCAGGCCTTACTGTTGTGTGTACTGAAGACTAGCCCTGGCCAGATCCAACAGTAGATCCACGGAACCACAGGACACTCAGAGGTCATGTCTTGATGGTCCAGAACTGATTTGGCAGCATTTTAGGCAGGTGGTTTTAATGTTATGGCTGATCAGTGTATAATACAATACAATTATACATTCCATACATACTATACAGAGATCTCACGGATGTGACAGTCCCAACATTAGCCTGATTAATCAAGTCATTAATCTGAACACGCATCTTCATAAAGACATCCTATCAGATCAGACATGATCAGGTGACAAGGAAGTGTCGATTAGGGATTCAGAGACTCGTGACCAAGAGGGAACCAGTCTGAGGAGTTAAGGACGGAGAGAAATGAAATAAAATCTCTTACGCTGCACTTCTCCGTGTCGCTGAGATGTAACGTCTCATTATGGGAATAGGGACCCAAGAAGCTATTCAAATATCCGAATATCCAGACCTAAAGGTGGGATTTACCACACAGAATAGTGTGTTTATTTCCGGACTGGACTTATTAGAGTGTTCTTCTAATAATTTGGTGTCTGTAGACGTGTGTGGTGGTGCACTGTCCTGTTAGAAGAGGACAAACCCATCATGAACTGGTAGAACTCATCAGAAAGGAGACACACACACACATACACAATGTTCACCTGTCAGAGACGTCTGTAGATGTACCAGGGGTCCTATGGACCGTCAGCTACACAAACCCCATACTGTTATGCAGTGCTAATTGGAGCACTTCAAGAAGAGGAAGGTCTTCAGACATGGTTTGAAGACGGATAGTCAAGTTGTGTCAAGGGGGGGGGGGGGGGTGACCTGGGACCTTCCAGTCATGAGACCGGTGTCCTAACCACTAAGCCACGGTTGCCCCCGTGTAAATCCTGGTGTAGATGTCTGTGATGGTGGGAAGAGAGACACTGATGATCTCAGCTGTCCTCACTACCTTCTGCAGGTACTTGCAATCCAATACGGTGCAGTTCCCAAACCAGGCAGTGATGCAGCTGCTCAGGATGCTCTCGATGGTTCCTCTGTAGAATGTGATAAGGATGAGGAGGTGGAAGATGAGCCTTCTTCAGCCTTCACAGGAAGTAGAGACACTGCTAAACATTCTTGGTTATGGTGCTGGTGTTGAGGGAACAGGTGAGATCCTCTGCCAATGATCTTCATGCTTTTGACACGATGACCGATCTCCACGGTGGAGTCGTCAGTGTGAAGTGGAGAGTGATCAGGCCTTGTCCTTCTGAAGTCAACAACCATCTCTTTGGTCATGTCTATGTTCAGAGACCGTTAGTGACTCCGCTGTACGGATGTCTAGGAGAAGTTCGTTCCACCCCCTCGGTACCAGGACAGAGAAGAGTTATGATGCTGGTCTTTGTTGTCTTAGAGAGATGGTGGGACCAGTCAGAGGGGGCGGTGGAAGGAGCATAGCAATGGGATGGTGTGGGATAACTTGGGAAGATAGAAAGCGTTGCAGTCGACACCAACACCTGAAACCAAACTGCTTGTGTGTGTGAAAATATCTACCCAATACATGTGATTCTGATTCTAATACATCTGAGTCACCTAGCATGTTTTTGAGAGGTGGGAGGAAAGTGGAGAACCTGGAGGAAACCCACAAGGAATAATAAACCCAGACAGAACCCTGAGCTCAGGATCAACCCAGGGCTGTGAAGCAGTGAGGAGGAAACGGTATCCAACTGCACCACCATTTCCACCCCATCCTGGAGAAGTATAACAAAAAATGGACTGAGAAACCTGTACAACTGCAAACCCCTTACTTCTGAGATGTGGCTTCCATATTACCAATATTTCAGATTCACAGCATGTGTGTGTGTCAGTTACATGACCTTCCGTCCAACTCCGACCTCCATTTCTTCATCCTGAAATTGAATTGCTTCTGTTCTCCTGCACCTCCTCCACCACAGTCCATCATTATTCTGCACTGAATGTTAAAAATACCATGACGTCTCTGATACGCATCATCCCTATGGAATAATCACCAGAACATGTGCATTCAGTGCAGACGTGTAATGCGAACGCAGCCCAGGAGTTTGTTGTAAATGGAGCAGAGTCCTGCCTGAGCCCAATTTTAGAAACCTCCGTTCCTGACCCGGTAACCACAAATGTCTGCAAATCAATTTGGTAAGCCAAATTGACCTAATTCTTTTTTATTTTATTTTAAGAAAAACCTGCCAATCTGCAGCTGCGCTCACGCTTTAGGCTCAGTGTTTATTACTCATGCTGTAACATTTTCACCAGAGGAGACTTGCCTCCCGGTGTACAGAGCCGAATAACAACCATCTGGAAGAGGATAGAAATTTCACAACCAGAAAAGAAGCCATGATTAAAAGCAGCTTACAGGCATGACACAGGCCCCCTGGAGCAGAGAGGGCTTAAGGGCCTCGCTCAAAAGCCTGACAACATCAGCTTGGTGGTGCTGGGGCTTGAACCACTGACTTTCAGATCAGCAAACCTGGAAGAATCAGACCTGGAGTGGTGAGGTTCAGCTTTGGTAGACTCCGGAAAAAACGTTCTTGCTTCTCCCGCAGTTACGAGCAGCTGTGAGCGAGACTCCAGGTGGAGGAGGATTTGGACTGAAAGTAGAAATCTGATGGATGGGTTGAAGAAAATACTAGCAAATGTGGAAAAATATACGCATAATCTATTTGGAAAAGCCTAAAGGAAACGATTGTTTATGTAACATCCTCAGACCGGGCTGCTTCAGCTGCAATTTTGCTGAAGCGTCTTTAATAAGACGTATCTCACAGCCTACCTGCCCGTCATCACAATCTTCTGTTATTTCTCAAGACATCCCAGACACTTGCTTAAGGGGATCAATTTTCTGCCTCTCCTGCTGTATTTAGTTCGACTTGTGCCTTATCTGCCAGTTCGAGTGCTGTGACAGCTGTTTTACAGATAGAATTTACACTATGGCCCGTGTGGAGTTCCTCCAGAGGTTCTTTGTTATCTTGAACCTCTCACAAAGATGCCAGCAAGTTGAACTTTGAGTCGAAATCGCCTCTGGGTGTAGGAATGTAGGTTGGTAGACAGATCAAGCTCCATGTTCCCAGGATGCACTCTGGATCCCGCGCTTACTGAGGATAAATGAATGAATGGACCACCACCAAGCACCACCATGCCACTGCTGGGCCCTTGAGCAGTGAATGTAAGTCTCTCTGTACAGGGTCGTCTGTCAAACACTGGAAAAGAACAAACGGACAGCTCGGCTGCATCCAAGGCACCGTGGAAAGGGGTTGCTGGCCATTCCAGGCAGGTGGTTGGTGTGGTACAGTGGTAACATCATTGGCTCCCATGTGAGCGACCTGGGTTCGATTCCTGGCCTTGGCAGCCAGTCTGTGCTACACCAGTAAGGGTCCTTGGGCAAGACTCCTAACACTACATTGTCCTACCTGTAATACCAACTACATTGTAAGTCGCTCTGGATACGAGCGTCTGCCAAATGCCGTAAATGTGTGTTTTGCCTGTTATTGTGTGTTTTCTCACAGAACGGATGGGTTAAACTCAGAGGACCAATTCCTCTGTGTGCAAGCATGGTAGGTCAACTAAACAAACCCTACACCATTATGGAGCCATCACCAGCAGCCTATGTATTTTGCATCGACTTGTCTGTACTAGCTTTTTTGTCGCTTCACTGTACTGCGACATCGTTCATTGGTCATTGTCACACCCCCCCTTCCCTCCACCAGCCCTTCGAGCAGAAGTCGAATGAGTTTGTTTATGTATTATTTCATGTTAATGTTGTAGTAATTAAACTGCTTTCCCACCACATATTTGACAAAAGCCATATAAAATAAACCCGAGCGTCGCCTCTGGCTGCCGTGACTCACTCGTTTCAATTATGAACAAAATAAGTGCCACTTGTTAAACCCTCCCGCTGCTCACTCCAAGCTCTTCGCAGATTACCTGCTGATTCTGCTGAGCTTTAAAGACCGCTCATGAACCCCGGGTTAGACGACTTCTGCTCCAGTACTTTTTGGAAGAGATGTCAGGATGTGTGCTGGGCGAGTGACAGAATGGGATCTGTCAATGTCGGAGTTTCTCTGCCTTTTTTTTCCTCCTTTAAGTTTGAATAAGATGTCATAAGAAGGACGAACTCATCAAAAGTTTCCCACTAGTACCTTTCCACTGACATTGACAAGCTACGGGTGCCAATAGTTTCATGATGGTGACGTTGGAATGTTGCAGATTGTAAAAAAATAAACAATAAATAATCTATAATACAGCAAAAATATGAGTATTCAGATGAGTACCCTGAATCTCGGATCATATTTATATTGCTAGAAATATATCAAGAAAGTGAAAGTGAAAGTGAACCACCTTATTGACTAGTGTTCTCGCAACCAGAGGAATTTGCCCTTCGCATTTACCCCAACAGTGCGATGAAACACACACACTAGTAAATACACACTAGGGGGCAGTGAGACCACATGCCCAGAGCGGTGGGCAACCCTATCCATGGCACTTGAGGGGCAGCTGTAGCTCAAGGTTAGGAAACTTGACCCTCGTACCAACAAGACATGACTGAAGTGCCCTTGAGCAAGGCGCCTAACCCCTAACTGCTCCCCAGGCACTGTGGATAGGGTTGCCCATTGCTCACTTTGCCCCTAGTGTGCACATTTATATAATGTGTGTGTGTGTGTGTGTGTGCTTTACTGCACGGATTGGTTAAGTGCGGAGGTCAAAGTTCCCTGTGTGGAAGAACAGTAGGTCAATGACTTCACTTCACTGCTCAAGGGTAGTTCAGTCGTGTCCTGTCAATTGTAGGGGGGGGACCTGGTGACCTTCTGGTGACAAGACTGGTTTCCTTAACCACAAGTCCACGGCCGAAGCTTAGTCCCCATTGTCTAGAAGCTCCACTGACACCTGCGACGTTTGTGTCTTTTCATTCTAAAATGTGAATCTCCCCATAAACCCTGTATGTATTGTAATGATTCCATGCTGTCTAGACGGTTACTTCCATCCACTCTCAAAGATCAACTATCGTCCGTGTGGGTCTCAGGAAACCTTGTCCCTCAGCTAGACCTGGCGTTTCTTCCTGGCCACCATGGTGAGGTGCAGTTCATCCGGAACAAGCCTGAAGTGTGCAGTGTCAAGTGAGACGTAAATGCAGGCATTCATTAGGTGCAATAAGACACTGGTAAGTAATCAGGGACGCTGTGATTGGATCATGTGACATGCAGGGGCTGAGGGGTCTCATAGTCCTTATAATCAAACACTGCGTTACAAATTATATTTATTTAATTTCCTTGTGATCAGATATCTGTAACTGAGCTCATCAATCATCACAGTTGATCTGATGTCATTAATTCACTGAAGCACGCCGTGTCTTTCTGACCTTTTTCATCCTGGCTAAACCAGTCGCTTAATTTAAACCGTCGGACGCGCCGTGACTTCTCTGACCTCTGACACGTAACATCCTGTACACGGTCTTCGGATTCTCTAATGACCCTCTGATTTCCTTCTCGAAAGGGCAGAGCCATCAGATTTCTTTTTCATTTCTGCTAGAGCGTGACTGTAACTTACATAACAGCTCTGAGTGAGAGTGTGACCTTCTCTACTGACGAGAGGTTCACTTTACTGCCTGCTGGTGTTCTCTGTCATGTTCTAATGTACGGAGAGAGAGGGAGAGAGAGACAGAGAGAGAAAGTGAGAGCGAGAGAGAGCGAGAGTGAGAGAAAGAGACAGAGAGAGAGAGAGCGAGAGAGAGAGAGAGAGAGAAAGAGAGAGAGAGAGAGAGAGTGAGTGAGAGCGAGAGCGTAAGAGAGAGAGAGAGAGAGAGGGAGAGAGAGCGAGAGTGAGAGAAAGAGACAGAGAGAGAGAGAGAGAGCGAGAGTGAGAGAGAGAGAGAGAGAGAGAGAGAGATGACACCGGATCACTGGCGTTATGAATCCTATGACGTTTTATGTTTTGTTTTGTTTTTTTGTGCAACTCATTTGCAGATTTCATTTCATTTATTCCTTTATTTCTGAAGGTCTGATTTGTTTGGAGTTTGGAGGACATGCAGTTTTATAGTGACTGTAAATTCTTTTACATAGAGGCTCATGTCACAATGTGTTCTCAGTATTGCACAGCTCAAGGCTTTTGGAGCCCAAATCGTCCGTGTCCTTGCACTTTTCTTCCCACTTCCCAGAAGCATGCCTCTAGGAGTGTGTGTGCGTGTGTGTGTGTGTGTGTGTGTGTGTGTGTGTATGTAATGCTATGTGATTGACTGACCGGTCTTCCTTCTTGCCCATGTCTGATTCACAGCGTTCTCAGGACGTGCTCCAAATCTGTCAGCAGTTTTTTCTTCTACTCAGCAAATCTGGCTTCCTGTTCCAACGACACTGTCAAAGTCCACGCAGGGAATTTCACACAGTTTGGATATAATATAATTTATTCTGATTTTTTTTTACCAGCTTTACATTTTGATAGCTGTAAAACCTTTGTAGATGTTTTGTTTTCTACCTGTAAAATAAACAGAGCAGTATATACGCTGAAGTTCCAGAAAAAAACTGATACACCAGTTTAATAATTGGTAGGTCCACCACTGATGTGTTGTCCCAGTAGCTTGTCTCAGTATCCTGTAGGTAATGATCACCAGACTTCCTGCAAGAACAGTCCGCAGTTCTGTTATGTTCCGGATTTAGGATTTCTGAGCTCCACAGCGTCTTGCATGGCATCCCAGAAATTTTCATATGAGCGTTCCTTTAACCATAATCTGGTGTCTCTGGACGTGTGTGGTGGCGCATTGTCCTGTTAGAGGAGGACAAACTCATCAGAATGAATGCAGGACATGAACTGGTGTAACTCGTCCCACCTGGAGGGACACACAGGATTCACCTGTCAGAGACGTTTGTAGATGTACCAGGGGTCCCAAGGACCACCAATCGACTGATAACTTTTAATTAACTAAAGGAATTTCTTACATTGGCTGAGGTTTATGTTCATGAGTCCACCATCAGGAGAAGACGTATCAACAACGGTGTGCATGGCAGGGTTAAAATGAGGACGCCGTGGAACTGAAACCTGGTGGTGGTAGTACGGTGGTAGTGGTTTGTTTTCTTCAAAAAGGGTTCACAAACTTTTAAGCGCTACTGTAAGTATAGCAGTGAAGTACAATTACTTAAGGTCTTGGGATTCTTCCAGGGCCATTCCTACGTCTTCCGCGTGTAATCTAAAACAACACTGTCATCTGTTCCACACTTCCTAAAGCAGGATTTCCATCAGTCCCGGTCGATGCTTCACCCACACTGACTCATCTGCAGCATTGCCAGGGGAGTGATTGTCCTTGGTGCTGAACTTCTCTGCATCATGTCCCGACTGAAATGCTGAGAACGCAATACCATTCAGTCTCTTCTCCTCTTAAAAACCTCCACCGGTATCATTAAGTCGGAAATGTCACAGCGTGTTCTGCAGCAGTGTTTCTAAGTGTGATGAGTCGCTAATGAAACGCTAGTGCGTGAGAGAGAGAGAGAGAGAGAGAGAGAGAGAGAGAGAGGGAGGAAGAGAGAGACAGAGAGAAAGAGAAAGAGAAGGAGAGAGAGCGAGAGGGAGTGAGAGAGAGAGAGAAAGAGAGGGAGAGAGAGAGAGAGAGAGGAAGAGAGAGATAAAGGGAGAGAGAGATAAAGGGAGAGGGAGATAAAGGGAGAGAGAAAGTGATAGAGAGAGAGAGAGGGGGATAGAGAGAGAGGGATAGAGAGAGAGAAAGTGATAGAGAGAGAGAGAGAGAGGGATAGAGAGAGAGAAAGGGATAGAGAGAGAGGGAGAGGGATAGAGAGAGAGGGAGAGAGCGGTATAGAAAGTGAGGGAGAGAGAGAGAGCGGGATCGAAAGAGAGGGGGAGAGAGAAAGAGAGGGAGAGAGAGAGAGAGAAGCTATTTGGCGTTGGTGTCGTTTTTCCGCCTCTAGGTTTAACAAGGCAACAATTAAACGTGATTTGGTGTTTCTGTGTAAAGAACAATCCAGCAGCTGTGAAAACAAAAGCATCTGAGAAACACAGATGCAGGCTTCAGTTTCACTGTGCAGGAGAGGATCATGGGAATCTGATCACAGCCTGAGCTGGCCAATGCAGGGACTCACGTTTTTCTTCTCCGGAGATCAGATTTCAACAAAAGTCATTTATAATATAAATACTGTAAAACCTGTAAAAATGTGAATGTGTTTCTGATATTTAACCAGAGTTTACTTTTAGATATGAAAAAAAAAAAACAAGTAGAATATAACTCAGGATTCGTCTCGTGAGGTTTCTGCTCAGATTCTGTCACATAAAGCTGTAATAGTGTTGTGTAGTGATCAATCATAAAGGCAAATCTAAGACCTGATGATGTATGATCAGCACGGCCATGGCACCATCCAGACAAGACTCCTGATTTCCACCTGCACAGTGACTGAATAAAAGCATGAAACAATCTGCATGATATCTGTTGATTATTGGGCAGAA
The DNA here is from genome assembly GCA_028565595.1 of Duopalatinus emarginatus. Classification (NCBI taxonomy): domain Eukaryota; kingdom Metazoa; phylum Chordata; class Actinopteri; order Siluriformes; family Pimelodidae; genus Duopalatinus; species Duopalatinus emarginatus. The sequence continues at coordinate 1,852 of JAOVVF010032222.1, read as the reverse complement.
ATACAACAATACACAACAGTCACCTAAGTCACCAGTCTGCTGTTTCTCAGCAGTCAGCTTCTTATTCGAGCTCGACCTTTAACCCCAAACACCATCAGATCAAAACCTTTCAGTGTTTTTAGTCACTGACAGAAACGAGCTCCAGTATTAAAGATGGAAAAGTTTAAGATAAATAATTTAAATAATGGAAGGGGAGTGTGCTGCTGTACTGATGAAGCTGAAAGGAGGTCATTTAGGTTGTTTTAGTGAAGACAGCTATAGTTTTGTTATGTTAATAAAGTATATTGTCTGTTCGGTTGTGGTGAAGCTGTTTTTCACTGTCTGCTCTGTGTTTATCTGTTAATCCTGAGACAAGTTCCTACATTTAGCCTCATTGTGTCACTCAGTGATCACACAGCTTCATTTTGTCTGGTAGCAAAATCTGTTTTTTTCCCTCAAATGATGACTGCTTGTTTTTCCCCCACAGTTTCCCCGCCTTTAATGCCTTTAAATATCACTTTAATTCCTAGTTTTTAGCAGTTCTTTATTTACAGGAATGTTATAGTGATAGCACTATTTTACTATTTTACACAATGGTACCATACTATTATATTTATATAATTATGTGATGTTTGTGATGATGGCATTTTAAAGTTATTCTTATAATAATAAACTTTATTATTGTCATATTACTATTGTATTATTTAATTTATTTTTTATATATCATTGTATCATACTAGTATGTTGATATATATATACTACACAAACATGGATGTCATTACATAACATTACCATACTTTATATGTCATAGCATTTTATTCCATATAAGTATATAGCACCACACAATCTGATAGGTTGAGAATCGCTCTAACCTGCTGATATTAGTAATAACAGCACAGCTTTTTCACACCAACTTGTATTTTTCCGCTGACGCGTTGCTAAGTTACACGTTGCCAAGTAATGAGTGAGGTGTCGCTAAGTAACGAGTGACACGTTGCCAAGTAATGAGTGAGGTGTCGCTAAGTAACGAGTGACACGTTGCCAAGTAATGAGTGACGTGTTGCTAAGTAACGAGTGACGTGTTGCTAATTAACGAGTGATGTGTTGCCGGTAACGGTACGCTTTATGCACACAAACCGCTACATATTTTTTTTTTGTGTTTATACAAAATGAGAAATTAATAAAATAGATGAATTTCAGATGACATTCGACCTGCAGCCTGTTTGGGTCAGTCAGTGTACATCCTACAGAGCAGCTTTTTGTTAGAACCGTGCAATGAACAGAAATGTGCAGGATAACCTATACAAATAATGCTGTCTGTCTGTCTAGTTGTCTGTCTGTCTATCTATTTAAAACCAGACAAGCAGACCGAGTGAAAAGCAGATGGTGGTGTCCCTGTGCACATGCCTGGTACTTTAGTTTCCACCTGTTCTCCTGAGTTTTAGTTGTGTTTTTCCCAGCAGTTTTATGTTCTTTATGACATTGACCTGTTCTTCACTTTGTCTCATTCAGTCAGTCTGTTTAAGCCTTGCCTTTATGCCATTGTTTATGTTCTGTTACCTGTTTTTTTAACCTGGTTCTCCTGTTTTTCTGACTATGATTTTAGATTAATTAAAAATGCCTGAAAATCGCATTAAAATTAAATGCATTAAAGTGCATTTAAGTTTTATTTTGGGCCGTTTATACTCCCGAGCGAACTGCATATTGCATTACATGTCACTGGGCCACTGTAGAAGAAGGCCGTCTAGGTCACCGTACAGTAAACTAGTTATCAGCTCTGTTTGTCTGAATGGAGACCGCGAGCATGGAGTCATTCAGACACAATGATACAGAATATAAACACAGTAATGCACTATGACTTTAAAGTCTGTGT
>JAOVVF010032221.1:0-10881 GCA_028565595.1 Duopalatinus emarginatus | reverse complement strand
GTTGGCCTACTTGTAATACCAATAACCTTGTAAGTCGCTCTGGATAAGAACGTCTGCCAAATGCCGTAAATGTAAATCGTAGTTTTAGTATAAATGTAAAAAGATCCAAAAAGATTTGACACAGTAAGGAACCTAGAAGTATTGTTTTAAATAAATGTTTACAGTTTTTTCATCTTGTCAATTACATCATTTAATCAAAATTTTTAGAGCGATTCGCACCCCTACTATTCAGATCTTTTTATTATCTTCTAATTACAAAACCTAATTTCCCACTTGACAGAATCTTATCCAACACATTCAGTCAGATGGGATGTACCCTGAAGTGGTCCAGACGAACCTATACAAAACAAATAGACTGGTGGTGGCTCCATAACGGTACAGAGTTTGTATAGCTGGCATTCCATGGGCCCACTGGTACATCTACGATCGTTATTTACATTTACATTTACGGCATTTGGCAGATGCTCTTATCCAGAGCGACTTACAAGGTTACTGGTATTACAGGTAGGCCAACGTAGTGTTAGGAGTCTTGCCCAAGGACCCTTATTAGTGTAGCACAGACTGGCTGCCCAGACCGGGAATCGAACCCAGGTCTCTCACATGGGAGCCAATGATGTTACCGCGGTACCAACACCAACCACGGAACATCTCCGACAGGTGAACGTTATGTGTAAGACTTACACCAGTTCATTCATGTCCTGCATTCATCCTGGCCTTCTCCAACAAGGCAATCCGCCACCACACACCGTCCAGAGATGCCAAATTCATGATTTGAGGAACTTATCTGAACTTGTGGATTTAGACCTACCTCAGATCTCAGCATTATCAAAGACATCCGGGATCCCATGCAATAAAATCCTATACCTCGGAATACAACAGAATTGTAAAGCGTTCTGCAGGAAGTATGATGTTCGTCGCTTATTGAATATTTCCGCAGATTGTTTAGGGAACCGGTCTTGTGACCGGAAGGTCCCGGGTTCAATCCCAGCACAGGGCAAGACGTGACTGAGGTGCCCTTGAGCAAGGCACCTAACTCCCCCAACTGCTCCCCGGGGGCTGTGGTTTGGGGCTGCCCCCCGCTCTGGGCAAGTGTGTTCACTGCCCCCCAGTGTTCACTGGTGTGTGTGTGTGTTTTACTGCACGGATGGGTTAAGTGCAGAGGTCACATTCCTGTGTGTCCAAGCACAGTAGGCAAATACTTCACTTTCACTTAAAGTCCAAGTACCAGGCTGGTGTACCAGTTTTTCAGGCACTTCAGTATATATCCTATGGATACGTTTTGCATGGAAATATCCAAAAATGGACAAAAAAAAGGGGGGAAACCGTAATCATAGGAACCACACAGGACAGCTGGGCCTACTAGTCAGGTAGTGCTTACTGCAGTTTTCTGGCATCATCAATCAAAAGAGAGAAGGTACGCTCTACTGAGCATTACATGCCTTCATTTTTCTACTGCTTGCTTGGCTTAAAAATAGACCTGGCCAAAAATAACGTTTCTCAGTTTTCACTCAAAGCTTCATCCATCCACAGCGTGGCCGAGAATCTCCAGGGACCGAGTTGACAAATCTTCTCCGGTTCTAAAACTTAAAGCCCAGGCAGCCAAGTTCGAGCATCCCTCAGTTATACGCGCGAACCCAGTGCCTTCCATCACTTCACATTACGAGAGGAAACACAGTTATACAACCGGCTTTCACAGCCAGTACTGCTCCAGAAAAGCTCATTTCAGTAAAAAAAAAAAAAAATAATTAGATATATTTTTACAATTTCCAAGTGACGGAGAAACACTTGGAATCGAGCAAATCTTTGTACAGCACATGAAGAGGAAGCCTGAAGTCTCGTATCCGTCGTGTCGGTTTTGATGCGGTGAAATAATGAAATAAATAAACCGGGGGGGAAAAAATAGGTCACATCGGTATAGAAAGAAGCAGAACAGTCAACTGTAGGTTACCAAAAATATCTAGACAAGCTAAAAAACACTCGGAGTGAAAAAGCCTGTCTCATTATGCCTGGATTTTCATTTCTGCTCTCTGAAGAACGAACGGCTTCGGTTTCTATCTTGTTCCTAACAGTGAGCGTAGCCTGATTTAGCTGTAGTTGTTTTTGTATCACGCATTTGTATGTACGCTTCCACATACCTGAGCTTACAGATGACCATGACTGGTTGGTGTCACTATGACGGACAGGGCAGTGAGGAAAACGAGGCTGGCTGATGTGCGTATGTGCCGTCTAGTCTGATCTTATAGAAGATCTAGAGAAGGATGTCTTGGTACCAGATACTATGGCTAGACGACTGGTATCGTATCCAGGTTCAAATTGTGGAATTGAGACAACACTGGTATAATCGGACATTTACATTTACGGCATTTGGCAGACGCTCTTATCCAGAGTGACTTACAAGGTTATTAGTATTACAGGAGGCCAACGTAGTGTTAGGATTCTTGCCCAAGGACCCTTATTGGTGTAGCACAGACTGGCTGCCCAGACTGGGAATCAAACCCAGGTCTCTTACATGGGAGCCAATGATGTTACCACTGTACCACACCAACCACTGAGCAAACTTTCTGGGAAAACTCGGTTCCATTCGGAATTAATTTTATGAGGATCATCTTATACGGTGTGAAAAGTAATGATATTAATGAAATGCAAGCTGAAGGCGAATGAAATCTGAAACAAAAAACAAACAGCGAAAGCAGAGGTCCTTTCAGCATCAACCTCCGATCGATCCCTCTGCTTTCTCCTATTAATAATCGTTGGACTTGACTCACAGGGACCTTTGAGATGAAAATAAAAAGAAGGAACAGAAAAGAAAACCCACGTTACCCAGCAGCAGCATGCATCATATCAGCAGAATGAGGAAGAAAAAACGCAGAAGAATAGAGACGAAGCCACCTGCTGCGCCCATGAAGTGAGTTCATCTCTATTCGTCATGCCGTACTGAATAGCAGTGTAGTTCAGAGTGTACCGCATCATCAGCATCATCATCATCATCATCATCATCAGCAGCAGCAGCATCAGCATCAAGCTAAGACTTTCCGAAAAGGCCTGGTAAAATGAGTCAGCATCGTTCTATGGGTTGCATGCATCACTCGTCTGGCTGAGACAGACCGCTTATGGCAATGTGATGTCAGATGGCATTGCTTCTGTGTGTCTACACTCGAGAGAGATACGTTTTATAAACAAAATATTATTTTTTTTAAAGAAAAATGTTAAATTAACCAACAAACAGCAGCTGGAAATAAAAGTTTACACCCATTTATTATATTTGAATAACTTGCTTATTATTTATTCATGTTTATTAATTATTAATAATAATACTTTTCAGGTTTTTATTTATACTTTTTATTAGTATTTTTCCATTATTAGAAATATAATTAACGTAAGGTTAAAATATTTTAAAATATTTTAAATATTTAATATATTAAATATATTGATATATTAAAAAAAGCACAGCAAGACGTTTTTATGTTTTATGTTTTAATGATTTTAAAACTGATTTTTTAAAACTACTATATTTGAATAACATTTTTATTATTAACTCATTTTTATTATTTATTAATACGAAAACCTTTCTAAATAATTGTTTTTAAATTGGCTATTACTTAATTATTTTTTAATATATGTTTTTAAATATAATTCATTAATTATAACTATAATTATATATTTATATAATATTATATAATTATAATTATATTAATTATATAATTAACTATATTATTCTCCGAGATGTTTTTGTAATATTTGTTTTTACTAAATACCATTAAAAAAATATATGTAAATTAGCATTGCTCGGATTGGCTAACATGTTTAGACGTCAACCAGACTCTTACCACCGACGTGCATGGATTGTAGCTAAACTTCACTAGTTTCTGCGGCAGCCTTACTTGCGTAAACCCGATTCAGAAGAGGAAAATGGAGAAGCGAATCAGTGCTATAACTAAGACTACAGTAAAATAATCCTGCTAATCAGTGCAGTTCACTCACAGTACTGTACCTGTTCCTACACATACACAATCTGTTCATAAAATACTTTATAGGTAATAATGATGGACCGTATATTCAGATCGGGGGTGGGAGAGGGGGGGTAGTTTGAGGGGGGCGTGAAGCATTTAGATTTCCAAGTAGTATCTAATCGATGTGCAGCTCAGAGAAATTTATTTGCAGAAAACCAAACCTGTGACTATGGTAGTGCCTCAGATGAGCCCAGAATGAATCCTTGTCAAGCCTTAAGACAAATCGCGGACTAATGCGTGCTGAGTGAGCATGCAAAGAAGAAGAGGAGCGCCTTAGTCGCTGCTGTGTATGTATAAAAGGAAAATAAATCTAGCCTGCCGGATTAGTCATATCTGTCTGGATTGGCTGCTACGGACGCAACCGCCTGTGACCGCCACCGAATTTAGGGAACAGTGGTGTAAAAAAAACAAAATGAAAATGTTATTGTGAAAAGAAGGGGGGGGGGAAGCAAAGAAATACTTGAATTTCTTCCTGCAACACTTTGCAATGGGTGCAGGTCCCTCGATACACAATGAGGTGAAAAAATCAATATGGACAGAAGGAAACGTCTTGTGATAGTGGACCATCAATCCACTAAAGAATGGCTTTTAACTCCCATATATGGAAATGTAACATACAAACCATCATTAAGGTTCAATTTTACAAAATGGTACAGATTTAAATTTTAATAATAATAATAATAATAATAATAATAATAAGTTACGTTCATTTCTATATTCTGAAGGTTTGACTGTAGTTCTGCTGCACCGCAAATCACAGGTGTATATTAAAGCACTTTTCTTACAGAGCCCCACATCTCTAAACCATCCGTCCAATTATGCCCTGCTTTATGCCCTGGTACCCCTTCATGTCTCCTTCTGGTGCTTCATTGTAGTTACGCTGTCAAAGCCAGTCTTGCCGGAGAGTGTGCTTGCTCTCTGCAATGACGTACATTTTCTGTAACTATTACATAAAAGAGCATACCTAATACACTGCGTTCGCTTCTCTACCCTCTGTCTTCACTTCCCACTCGCTCGAGCTACACCTGATACGACTAAAGCACCAGGAGATACCAGTGATCCTAATTCCCAACTTCTCCCCCAAAAAACCTGCTTGATCCACCTTGACCGTCTATATCTGCTTTAAGACTCAACAAAACAACATTCATTGCTGCTGAGGATGAACCCCACTATACAGGACATATATATTAGGGTGATATCTATACTCCAAATAAGGGACAAGTTCCCTGTTGAGTTTGGTACCTCTCAAGGTTCCATCTCAAGGTCATTTCGGGAATTTTTTCCTTGCCACCGGCTTGCGCATCAGGAATAAGATTTATATAAATGTATAATCCATGCCCTATATAAATATAAATAAAACTGAATTCAACTGAACTAAAAATGATCGTTTCTATAGTAACAGATTACCCAGGTGTGTATTAGTGGGTTTATAGCACTGATAGCACACATCATATCAGGAAGCTAGGACGATCGGCAACCTTAAAGATAACTACAAATGGATAAAAACTCAATGTTATTTAATAAAAGATCCACATCTAAAAAATTTTTTTTTTTTTAAATAGTCCTCCGCCAGCATATTTGACGAACGAGTTTCCATCTGTTTCCAACCTGTAATGGAGTGTGGATCTGTCGACGGTCTTAGATTAGCATCTCAATACCCGAAAGCTTCAGGACTGTCATGACTGCATGCTGGATTGAGATGGTGGGAGAGAAGAAGCAAAGAAAATCAACCTGAATGCATTTGTTCACGTGTTATTGTGTGAGGTCTTGCTATTCCAGTCTCTCAATGACTGCTTCCTCTTTAAGTGGGTCTTTGGCTTGGAGATTTTTCCCATTGGTACCAAACCATGATTTTCAAATCCGTTCTCCATTTTCATGAGTCTTGCATTATGTCTTTCAGGCCTGACTTGCGTGTATTAAAAATATGTGCTGATTGGTTCCTGATTCTGGAATGATAACCTGATAACAAGTAAGGAATGACAATGGCATGAGTGGAGGACCGGAGTGTGTCGAGTGCCTGAGGGACCAGCCTTGCTCTGGGCAGATGGAGGACTCATCCTCCACACGTCCTTCAGATCAGCAGGGAACATGGAGAAGCAGGCTGATCAGAAGCTGGGCTCCACATGCTCTGCCCCTGACTGGGAGTGATGCCATGCTGTTTGCTTGCTCGCTCTGTGGTCTTGAGGGGGAAATGGATGTATCGTGGATGGAGCAGCGGTTTGACACGGCTTTGCTACACCCTAGAGATGCAGCTCGGCAAGACGTGGAGATTAGCACTCTGAAGCCAGGCTGGGGCCGCGGCAGAACTGGACGCCTCATCAAACAGGACCAATGGCTGTAGCTAAGCTTATACAACTGTCTTTGAATTTTTGTTCTCTAGGGTCCTACTGGCTTTGAACAGGGTTGATGCCATTATAGCTGTACAACCTAGTAATTATAATTTGGAGGTAATGTAGCAAACAGCAACATTTGTCACACTCACTTGAGAGCAAGTAAGCGTTGCTTTGAACTTTGACATTAGGTTTTATTGTGTATGAGTTTTAGTTTTACTTCACAAATCCAAAAAAATGTAAACAACCAAATAACGAAATGGCAAAAGTTCACATAAAACTGAAAAGATATGTACTTTTATATAAAATGGTGAAAAAAACAGTTACGTAAAATTGTAAAGGTTTTGCAAATCGTAAAAATCATTGAGTTGCTGCTAAATAAACAAATAGATAATTAAATAAAAATATATTAAACCACTATGCATCACATAAAGGTTTTATTTTCTCTTTTTGTTTGTCAGTCCAAATTAGAGGTCTGCACTGGGATCGGGCCCCAACGTAAATCTCGCGGGAACGGGCGGTTTTCACTTAGCAGTGGGCGGGAGCGGGCGGCTGAAACAAAATGATGCGGGATTATAGACTATAGCCTAAAGGTAATTCCAAATAAATAAAATACAGAGAATGAGAATAGAATAGAGAATAGAAACTGCCTTTATTTTATTTAAAAACTACATGAAAATTACAAAATAGGAGCGTTATTCCCGACAAGTGCGTCAAAGGCTGCATGTCAGGAAAACGAAACAAACCCCACGAATCTCTTTAGTAATATCCTATATTACTGCGGGATGAAGAAGACACAAAATTAATGCATCTCTATCAATGTGAGTGAATAATTCGCATAGCTTTGCGGCTTGCGGGCGGGAGTAGACATACACATTGCGGGATTGGGCGGACACGTTGCACACACGTTGCGGTCGCGGGCGGTAATAGGCAGAATTTCAGCGAGAGCGGGCGGTCGCGGCATGAAAAAACAGTCCCGCGCAGTTCTCTAGTCTAAATATCCACAACACTATAGTTCTACAGCTCTGCCCTTTGTCACTCACAACTCAGTTTAAAAAACAGCTTCAATTCAAAATACATAGTACTTTTTAATATTGATTCACTTCTTGTATTAAGAATCTAAGCAATTTCTCCATCCAAAAAATGTTTGCTTGGATCAACGCACCACAGCGTACTACGATTCAGTTCCAACAAACGAAGCGCTTCATACGTGAAAACGTCCTACAAGGCAGAGCGTGTTAGAAGAATGTTAAGTCATTTTTTCCACCAATCTAATCTGTACATCTGTAATAGAATTCTGATTAACAGAGACAATAACTGACATGTTTACCTGTCATGAAAAAACAAGACTAAACCTGTTTTTAAGTTTGTACATATCGGAAAAAATCTGTATGTAAATCTACCTTCTCAACACAAATCTGTATCATCAACGTATTCTCAACACTTAACTGTCTGTTTCCAACAGATCAGCGACGGATACGTCAAGCCTGAACCTGTTTTTGGAAGATAAAAACGGCTTTAGTAAGACAAAAGAAAGCTTAAAGCCTCTAGTTCAACTATAGGACTATAGGTCTAGCTTAGTCCAGTTTTACATTAGAAATGCACTCATCAATACAATCATACAAATAAACGTAAAACTGCACCGAGCATGGAAAACACTAACCTCTGCTGAATAATACAAAAAATAAGAAAGCGTGGATAAACAAACCACACAAACGGTGTTCATTTTAAATAAAAAGCATACGCAATGACCATCATAATGTGGTTATAATGTATATTGATAGAATTTAGCAACTGACCTTAAAGGCTTAGCACCACCTAATAAAAAAGTGTCAAACATATAAATACAGAGGAATCTGAGTACCTAACTTGTGGTAACTGATACTCAGAAAATGTTTTATTTTGTACAAATTCAAAAAAATACCTCTTAAAAGACAGTTGTTTAGCCCCGCCCTTGTTTACCCCCGCCCTTGTTTACCCACGCCGTTCGGAAACTGTCGTAGGTGTTGCACATGTGACATAGCTGGTGGACAACAAGACTAGTAGATACTAGTAGATTCCTTATAATATCCGGTCAACCACACTGTCACTGCAGATTCACCCTGTTTATCAAATTCAGAAATTTCATCAGAATCTGAAGATCCAGCACTGGGAAATTCCCATGTCATAATGGTGTTTTACCACAGTGTTGTTCACTGTTGTCCACCAGTGATGTCATCACGCAGCGTCCGGAATTTCCGTAGCGTACTTGGGTTTTTTTGTCAATTTTATAAAAATTGTCAATTTAAAAAAAAAATTAAGCTGCTGTTTTCTATTTTAATTAATGTCAAAATTTTTCAGTATCTAAATCAATGTGAAATCACCCCCGGGTCAATTAGGTGGTGCTTGGACTTTAAGCTTCCAATACAAGTGTGTTTGAAGTAAACATGCTTTCTTTTCTCAGCACAAAGAAACACGCTCAAACATTTCACATTTGCATTTTGAGTTAAGTCTGCAGAAAAATTTCAAAGCCAGCGTCAATCACGTTAAATGTACCCTTACGTATGTACTATTCTAAAGTGTTCGCTATAAGAGCTCTACCTGCCCACTGCTTCAACAACTGGTGGCAGAACAGAACCAGTCCTTTACCAGAACAACCAAACACTGTGAAAAGTAATCGGAGAAGTCGTGTCCTTGTGTCCTCCTACTCCTCCTCTCTCAGAACTCTTTCTGTGGAAAATTTCATGTACCTTACATGCGTCAAAACTGTTTCAAAGCACCACCCACAGAAGTACTGCAGTGCTCACACTGTATATTTGAAGTGCTGCCTCGACTATATAACTAATGTCAAAATGACCATTTTGTAAATCTGCAGGCTGGAGTGAGTGAGTTATAGGATAGTAACAATGTACACATTAAATACTAAAATTCTTAAGTATTTAGTATATGTAACTACTGCGATATGTAACAAAGTACACTCAAATTGATAACTACTTAAGTACATAACTAATCATGCAAATATGTCATTAAAGTATGTTAACATGTAACTAATTAATTACAGAATCCAAGCATAAGTACATTACTACTTTACAATCTTTGCAATAAAACAATTTTCCAAGTAGCTATACAGCGACAAAACAAGTATGTAAGTACGTAGCTAATTAAAAACGTACATACAGCAAATATATAGCTACTTCGTTAATTACATCAGAATACTTCTTAATCAAGTACAAAAGTATTTAAGTTATGTAAATTTATGTAACTATATATACTTATGTAAAAGTATGTAACTAGTTACAGAAATACTGTAGTATGCAAATGTACTTTAGTAGATGCACAAGTAGCTAAGTTTGTAAGTATATACGTAACTACTAATCAAGTATCCAACCACTAAAGTAAGTGAGATTACACACTTAGGCAAACATGCAAGTATGTTACAACTTATCTAAGCAAAGAAGTATGCAACTTCTTAGAGATGGATACATAACTACTTAAGTATGTATTGTATAGACGTGTCAAAATAGTTTCAAAGCACCAGCCTCAAGACCTGCTGCGGTTCTCACACCATTTTTGAAGTGTTGCCTCGACTTTATAACTGATGTCAAACTGACTATTTATAGCAATTATGTAACAACTTAGATAATTACATCAGAACACAACCAAGTAAAGAAGTATTTAAGCTATGTAAAATGCATATGCAAGTATGTTACATAATTACTGTAGTATGCAAGCAAACAACTACCATAGTATGTGCACAAGTAGCTATGTTCATAATTAAATACATAAATTAAAAAGTATATAGCCACTTATGTGTGATTATATACTTAAGCAAGTATGTGACTACTTACCTGTGCACTACTTAAGTGTGCAACTTTAACTATGTATATGTAACAAATTAAGTATGTAATGTAGTTACATAACTACTGAAGTATAATATGTGTGTAAGAAACTATTTAAGTAAGTTCGAATTTGCAAGTACATAAGTCTGTATGAAGTCTAATGCAGTAAGTACACAAGTATGCAAATAAGTATGCATACAAGTAGGCAACAACTCAAGTATATAATGTAGCAACATAACCACTTGATTACATTAGTACATAACTACATTTTAGTATGTATAGTAGGTAATTCTGTAGCTTCTTAAGTCAATACATACTAATACGTATTATGTAAGTATGCAAGTTTATAAGGGTGCCCACTTTACTATGTATGCAAGTATATAGTGATAAAAGAATCCTCAAATAAGAGCAACATGAGTCTGTAACTACTTCAGTAAATAGTTACAGATTTATGTACTTGCTATGTCAATATGCATAAAGACAAAATGTAGCAATATAACTACTTAAGTACATAAGTATATAAGTACACTTGTATTTATGTATGCAGCTTCTTGTGTAAAAACTAGGGCTGTCAAACGATTAAAATTTTTAATTGCGATTAATCTCAGAATTTCATATAGTTAATCGCGATTAATCGCATTTTTTTATCTATGTAAATGAATAAGGCTTTAAAGTGAAATGTTACAATTAAAATAGCGAACACATGTTATGCTAAAAGTACTT
>JAOVVF010032220.1:0-10882 GCA_028565595.1 Duopalatinus emarginatus | reverse complement strand
AGTGGGAAATGAAGAGTTTTAGTGTTGGACCAGTTTATATATATATCAGTAATAACATAAACTCACACACACATGATACCGAACAATTACCCAGAGTGCATCACTGTAGTGTGTGTAGTAGACTGGGTTTATGTATAGCAAAATAAAATGTAATGTATATTAAAATAAAAAAATAGAAAAACATGAATAATCCTCCTAACTTTAAATATAACATGACCTTCATGTTTATGGTTAATAATTGTATTAAAGTTTTTCCTCTGTGCAACATAAAAATATTTTACTTAATTTTATTATCATAATCATATGATCATATGAGAATCATATTTTTATGAATCTCAAACATATGAATTCAATTTTACTTTACATATTCATGTCAGGAATTTAATTAATTGTTCATAATTCAACTAACACAGAATGACACTGACTACACCAGTAATCATTACTAGACACAGAGTAACTAAAACACTTTCTGTTAGATTTTAATGTTAATCAACACTGCATGTAGTGATATGTTACTGAAGTTAATACATATTTCCATGAGAAAAAAGATTAACACACACACACACGCACACACACACACATTTTGTACAGTTACACCAAATACACCAAATCAGTCAAACACATCTTTCTCTATCAATCTGATACTTGCAATGATTATGTGTATCAGTGGGGATGTGCATCAGCAAATTGTGCATGACAATCTATAAACACAATCTTCAGCAACTTAACACACATCCAACATGTAGACAATAAAATCTGTATAAATTACCTTGAGCTTGTCCAGTTTGGATAAATGAAATAAGCACTGAAAAGGGAAGAGGAACAGAAGACATGATGTAACACTGACTTTACTGACTTGGTGAATGATGAAAAAAGCTATTTTTACTCAGGTCACTATGCTGCAGTCTAATGTATAATTTGATCCACATCTGCTAATCTGAAGCTGAATTGCAACACTTTCTTTTCTCTCTGTCTTACATCTTACACTAAAGTTAAGGAGTAGAGACAAGGTCAAGGGCTAGACGAGGGTAGGGTAGGCTCAAAACACATTGTAACGTAGCTGGGTATTCAGGCAGTGTGACAGCCTGATCTTTCACAGAAAACAGAATGAAACACAGGGCTTAAGTACATGAACTCTAAAGCAAGGCAAACTCTAAACAGATGATAATGAACATAGGGAAAACAAAACGAATATAAAACCCAGGTTACTGATAATATTTTGAAATGGGAGTAACAGAACATTGTCATATACTGCAATGAGAATAATTCAATATGTTTAGTTATACTTCAGCTGTAAGAAATATAATATATCTACATGTTTCAGTAATGACTGGTGTTTAGTAAAAGCTCTTTTCACTTAGGTCACTATGCTGCTCATGACTGTGTCATGTATATTTTAAACCACATCTAAAATCTGAAGCTGAATTACAACACTTCCCTTTCTCTGTCTCACAAGATAAAACTGATCCTGTGCACAAAATATAAATAGCAAAACGTTCAGCCTATAACATTGGGGAAGCTGCATATATAAGAAAAAAAAACTTAACAGCAAATACAGGCTAATGAACACATCCATGTTACGACCGTACAATGTGTTGAAAAATGCCTGCAAAAGAGTCTGTGACAATGACTGTCAAGCCTATCAGTAAAAATATACAAATGTCTGTACCTAAAACTGTATATATTTAAAGAGACTACAAACTGATTTTATAGACTTTAAAAATGCCTATATATACACTGGGTACTTAACTACAGATCAGTTAAACAAGCTAACTACAGCTCTTTAAAAATACACAGCTGTGAGAGACAGACTCTCTGAGGCAGGGCTGGTGAATGCAAGTTCAGGTCTTAAACAAATCAGGCTGACATGTTAAGTCATATTCAGACTTTTCAGGCTAGGCTAGAGGCAATGTTGAGAACAACCTAGGGTCAAATGCACAAAGTACAACACTGGGTATCTGGGTATTTGGGCAGTGTGACATCCCCTTTTACAGGGTACAGAAGGAAACACAGGGCATAAGGATATGAACACACAAACACAATAAACATCATCAACAGGTGTGAAACAAAGTCATAACCGGGGAAACAGGTGGGAATACAAGTAAGAGGCATGGGTGTGGCTATATTGTTTGGCCACCATGTATTCTAGGAACTGTGGTTTTGAGCTGTAGACACTGAGCTGGAACCTGGCAAAGCAGAAGCTCTAACAGCCGTCTGTTTTCACTAATCATTATGAGATGATCAACAAAAAGATTAAAGTTATTTATTTGCACTGGGATTATTATTAAAAAATTCAAATACTACAAATGATTAATTATCTACATCTATTACAGTAACATGAATAGGTCAGTCACTGATATCAGTGTGAATAGATTGAATAGAAAATACGACCCTCAATTCCAATGAATTTGGGACGTTGTGTAAAACATAAATAAAAACTGAAATCTGATGATTTGCAAATCCTTTCAACCTATATTCAACTGAATACACTACAGAGACAAGATTTTTAATGTTCAAACTTTATTGGTTTTTTTGCATTCTTTTGAAGTTTTAAAGTTTAAGTTAATAACAATCCGGACAATCCTTTCCCTCTTTAGCCTTGAGGACACAACTTCCATGATTTCCAAAAAAAAATTAAAATGTGGACTTGTCAGACCACAGGACACTTTACCACTTTGTGTCAGTCCATCTCAGATAAGCTCAGACCGAGAGAAGCCAGCAGCTTTTCTGGGTGTTGTTGATATATTGCTTTCGCTTTGCATGGTAGAGTTTTAACTTGGACATATAGATGGAGCGACAAACTGTGTTCACTGACAGTGGTTTTCTGATATGTTCCTGAGCTCATGTGGTAATATCTGTTACAGAATGATGGCATCTGAGGGAGCAAAGGTCACAGGCATTCAACTGTCGGACTATTTGCTCACGCAGTTGTTTACAGAGTGGTGAACCTCGCCGCATCCTTGCCTGTGAATGACAGCCTTTTGGGCATGCTTTCTTTATACCCAGTCATGACACTCAGCTGTTTCTAATTAACCTGTTCATCTGTGGAATGTTCCAAACAGGTGTTTTTTGAGCATTCCTCAACTTTCCCAGTCTTTGTTGCCCCTGTCCCTATGAATTTGCAAATCATTTTATTCTGTTTTTATTTATGTTTTTCACAACATCCCAACTTCATTGGAATTGGGGTTGTATTGGTGCAGCTCCTTTATTATGAGATAAACACACTACAGGCACTGTAACAACAGATCATGGGGCTGTTAAATAGCAGCACTGTTATTGAGAACTGTCAGGGCTACAAGACCCAGTAGCGGCAAGGGGTCACATGACCCGCAGCGCGCACCTGAATCGCGTTGCGGGGAATTTCCTGTGACGCTATAAAAGCCGTTTCCTCGGGCACCTTATCGGGGAGTATTGTTTGTTGTGTTTGTTCATGGTCATGTTTGTTTTCAGGACCGGGTTGTTTATGGACTACACTCAACGTGTGATATGAAACATTTGGTTATGGTATGTGATTATGTGGGACGTGATTGGTAGTGCGATAGACTGTTTTTGTTTAAATCCTATAATTCCTTCCTGTGATTCCTGTGCTCCGATCAGTTTTTCCCCTTGTGGCCTTCCACGGCACTTTCGTTTGGCTTGTTTGTTTTGTGTTATTAAAGACTCTGCTCGTGCACGATAACTCCCTGTTGGTGTGAATACCCCTTCCTTTCAACGCACACACACCTCGGTTCCGTGCAGTAGCGTGGCCCACGCTCACACACATACCCCCAACGTGACAAGAACATTAACACGAGCAAAGCAGTTTATACACTCATCTATACACTCAGACACGCTTATATACATGATTACACTGAAGTGCCAGAAGAACTGGTACACCAGTCTAATACTTGGTAGGTAACCACAGGAGTGTATGTCTGCAAAAATACGAAAATATTCTGTAGGCAATGAACACCATACTTCCTGTAGAACAATCCTTAATTCTGTTGTATTCCTAGTTTTAGATTTCTATGTTACACAATGTGTTGCATGGCATCCCAGATGTGTTTGATAAAGTTGAGACCTGACATCTAGGAATGGCAAAACCC
Source organism: Duopalatinus emarginatus (assembly GCA_028565595.1). Classification (NCBI taxonomy): domain Eukaryota; kingdom Metazoa; phylum Chordata; class Actinopteri; order Siluriformes; family Pimelodidae; genus Duopalatinus; species Duopalatinus emarginatus. The sequence continues at coordinate 6,797 of JAOVVF010032220.1, read as the reverse complement.
CAAACTCGGATGTGTGTCCCTCTAACCATAATTTGGCATATTCACATGTATGTGCCTTCACATCGTCCTGTTGGTAGAGGAGAAACCCATCAGAGTGAATAAACAGGTGTAACTCATCAGAAATGAGGCACACAGAGTATAAACCTCTCAGAGACATTTGTCCAGGGGACCCATGAAATGCCAGATAAAGAAACCTAATAACATTATGGACCACCTGCTAAATTTTTTTTACAGTCCCAAACTGTACCAGTTTTTCTGGCACTTCAGTTCGTTTGTCCACTCCTAAGGTTTCTGCTATCTCTCTAAGTCACCTCTATTGAACCAAATTGGGAGTTCCCATGAACAGCTACCAAATGAAATTTCAACACTTTCAACACTGTTTAAATTTGTCATGAAATAACAATAAAACAGATCACACCTGACCATGAAACTGATTATCACTCAATTGTCTAATTACTTTTAAGCCTGTAAATGTGGAAGGACGACACTGATATAACTAAAGTGATGCTCAAAGTCCAGCCAATGTCCTAATCACATATTACCCTAATCAGACTTCATTTTAACAACTTTTTATCCCAGCACACATTCTAATAAAGACACAAAGAAAACATTTACTTACAGATCATCACAGCGAGTGGACAGAGCTCCATCCTGTCACACTGATGAATGACTGACTGATCAGTGGTCTGTGTTAAAGCTGCTACACTTCCTGTGTTCTTACACATAGAGACAAAGAGAGAAAGACTTCCTTTCTTTTGCAGGCTGATGTGTTTTTTTTCTCATGTGAACCCTACCTCTATGTACCAAGAAATGATAACAACAAATAGTAAATTACAGAACAGAACTTATACATTTACAGTTCAGTACAGTTCAGGAGTTGAGACCTATTGAGACCTCAGTAGAGACACGCTGACCACTGTGTGACCTGCATGAACTATAGGTAGAGATGAATGTGACCTCCGCATTTAACCCATCTGTGCAGTGAAACACATGCACACACCAATGAACACTTGGGGGCAGTGAACACACTTCCCCAGAGCGGGGGGCAGCCCCAAACCACAGCGTCCGGGGAGCAGTTGGGGGAGTTAGGTGCCTTGCTCAAGGGCACCTCAGTCGTGTCTTGCCCCGGGCAGGGCTCGAACCCACAACCTTCCAGTCAAGAGAACATTAACTAATGTTCAGTTCATGATTAGGGTTAGATTTAGATTAGCTTTAGATTTTAGACATAATGTTAATTAGTATGAATAATTATGTTAATAGGAGACACAGTGGTGCAGCAGGTAGCAGTTTCTACCTCACAGCTCCAGAATCCTCTGTTCAATCCTGAGCTCTGCTTACTGTCTGTGTGGAGTTTTACATGTTCTCCTCATGTTCTCTGGTTTCCTCCAACCTTTCAAAAACATGATGGCTGCATTAACTGCCTCTGAATGTTTTTACATGTTGCACTGCATCAGACTGACATCCCATCAAGGGTAAATACGGTTACTGACGATTAATGAATTGACAAATTGTCAAATGAAGGTCCTCACAAGAATAATAGGAAAAAGTAATTAATTAATTAATTAATTAATTGTTCAGAGACCATACATAGTCACAAAAAGAACATGAGTCAGTATGAGTCAGTAGTTTCAGCATGTCTAATGCTGAGGTAATGCTGAGAGGGTTAAATTTAGGGCCTTTGTGTTTCCAGGAAACACCAACAGACTAACCACAACAGCTACAAGTCCACACACAGATACAAACACACACACACACACACACACAAAGACAAACACACACAGTATTGTTTTGCTATTCTTATGAGGACCCCATTTCACTGACATAGATATTAATAATTGTGTCCTTAGTAATGAAAAGGCAACTTTTATTTTAATAACTTTGTTGGCTGCAAAAACCCTCTTTCCTCATGGGGACCAGACAAATCTCCCCACAAGGTCAAAATGATCAAATTATTAAATATTCGAATTCTTTTGAGGACTTTTTAGTCCCCACCAAGATATAAAAACATGACAACCCCCCCTCCCCCCCCCCCACACACACAAACAGCAGAGAGAGAGAGTACAGACTCAGTGTCCATCAAGTACAGACTCAGTGTCCATCACCTGGCCATAGAGATTATTTAATCATTAGGAGGAACCCAGGGCCAACCGCACCAGCATGTGGTCTCACAAGGGGTCTGAGGATCTCATCTCCGTACCTAATGGCAGTCAGGCTACCTCTGGCGAGCACATAGAGTGCTGTGCGGCCCTCCAAAGAAATGCCATCCCATACCATTACTGACCCACTGCCAAACCGGTCATGCTGAAGGATGTTGCAGGCAGCAGATCGCTCTCCATGGCGTCTCCAGACTCTGTCACATCTGTCACATGTGCTCAGTGTGAACCTGCTTTCATCTGTAAAGAGCACTGGGCGCCAGTCGCGAATTTGCCAATCCTGGCGTTCTGGTAGCGCCTCCAGCCTCTGGACACTACGCTGACAGACACAGCAAACCCTGTGCCAAACCGGTCATGCTGAAGGATGTTGCAGGCAGCAGATTGCTCTCCATGGCGTCTCCAGACTCTGTCACATCTGTCACATGTGCCTAGTGTGAACCTGCTTTGTGACAGACACAGCAAACCCTCTTGCCACAGCTCGCATTCATGTGCCACCCTGGATGAGCTGCACTACCTGAGCCATTTGTGTGGGTTGTAGAGTCCGTTTCATGCTACCACGAGTGTGAAAGCACCACCAACATTCAAAAGTGACCAAAACATCAGCCAGAAAGCATAGATACTGAGAAGTGGTCTGTGGTCACCTCCTGTGTGTTTTGCTAATTGCCAATAATTTCCACCTGTTGTCTATTCCATTTGCACAACGGCATGTGAAATTGATTGTCAATCAGTGTTGCTTCCTAAGTGGACAGTTTGATTTCACAGAAGTTTGATTTACTTCGGAGTTATATTGTGTTGTTTAAGTGTTCCCCTTTATTTTATTTTTTTTGAGCAGTGTAGTTCTGCTGGGAGGAGCATAACTCAAAACCCCAGAACTCACACAGACAATAATTCCCAACAAGGACTGACGCCCTATTTAAACTGGAGTTCTGCTTGTGCTCCTCGTCACACCTTTAGCTTGTCGTGCCTCTTGGCACTAGGTCACAGGCCTCATAGAGGGTCACTGGGTAGAATCTCTGGCTTAAAGTAATGAATGATTTCAGGGAAAGTTTAGGTCTCTGGTGTGACTTTCCCCTATTTTTTTTGGCTCTCTCTAAGCCGGAAGACCCATTTTGTTTTGGCCCGTGTGGCCCTCTGTCAAATTCTCACAGACTAGTACTTATTGATGATTGAATTCCCCACCTTCTTTATTTACATATTAATCCCTTCAGATATAGTGTCACGTTTGACTTGTTTTCATGTCGGAGTGGTCATTTATTGGTCCACATCGCCTTTAAAGACTGTGCGGTCTTTTTCTATTTCTAGTTCTTATTGAGCACTTTCCTCTATCTGTACCTGTATAAACAAACTTCTCTTTGACCTATTACCTTTCATAAGCTCAGAGTCACTGTCATTTACAAAACCATTTACTCACAAATTATCACAGAGTGGACAGAGCTCCATCCTGGTGCACTACAATGTCTGGGCTCATGTGGAATTGATACCAGTTACAGCCTGACCTAAATCCAGTAACAGAACACCTCAGGGACATTATGGTTCAGTCTATCCAATGCCACCAGTTTGAACATCAGATTATCCAGAAGCTCAGTGATGCCCTGGTCCAGATCTTGGAAGAGATCCCCAAGTACAGCAAAGCAAAGCATGCACATCCTATACGCTAATATGAGGAAGTCATTAAGATTTTTAAAAGGTATAGAGTAAATGTTTGGAGTGCATATAATTCACAGTAAGGGAGAATTCACATCGTTCAGAGCATCACACTGAAAACCTGTTCAGAAATGAGTGAAAAAAGTGATCTAAGATGGCTCTAAAGTGGAACAGGAAATTGCGTACCTTGTGTACCTTTTTCTCAGAATTTCTTGTGAAACACAAGAGTGTGAATCAAACAGCACAGGACATAATAAACTTAAAAATAAAGTTGATGTCAGTTTGAATAGACAAAACTGCAGTCAGTGTTGTTACTAATGGGGTTGTTGCAGCAGATGGTTGCATTCAGGGATTCTCTAGTTTATATTCTGTGTACTGCCCACATGCTTCAAAATTGTACAAAGTCAGCTGATCACAAGGTTCCATATTGTGAGACATTTACTTGCTCCATTGTAAAAAGTCCGGTGTTCTAATCACTTCCATGGCCACATGCATAGCCATGCAGACTGCTTCTACAAACATTTGTGAAAGAACGGGTCACTCTTAGGAGCTCAGTGAATTTCAGTGTGGTACCATGATAGGATGCCACCTGTGCAACAAATAAGGTCATAAAATGTCCTAGCTACTTAATATTCCACATTCAACTGTCAGTGGTATAATAACAAAATGGAAGCAATTGGGAATTAGATTATTCTCAGTGTAACCGAAGTGCACTGAGTAACATGCTTCAGAAATATGAGGTCAGCAGAGATATCACTCAAAGAGAATGGTTGTGTTTTATGCAGTCAGGGAAGCGTTTGCCAGCCTGCTCTGTGTATGATGTGGTCAACATTGTTAATCCAGTTAGTTACTGCAACAGTTACCAAGATGATTTTTTATATATACACCTGATAGAATCTGAATACATACACAAACAAACTGACTATCCCTTAGAAAATACATAAACAGAGTGATTTTTATATTTAATATTTACCCACTTAAATGTTTGTCATGTTAGTAAAATAAGTAGTGAGACTTTCAGAATCGGTGGTAATTAAGTGTAAATGTGAGCTAATTTAAAAGATGTCTTCAGCAGTCAGAATAATGAAGGTGAATGAAACCATTAAGACTACTGAAAAAAAAAATGTAAATAAATAAAAATGAAAGAATACAGAAGATGTACAGAAAGCACATGAAACATTTTTAAATAAAACAGTAATAAATAATAAAATATAGATTTTTAATTATTATTATACTTGAATATTTATACTTGAATACATTTATTTATTATTCTTGAATGGCATGACAATAGACATGCATACAAATATTATTATGCATTGTTTCAAGACATCTGGGTACGGGTGTGTGCCAAATGCCATAAATATAAATGTTATCACGGGTTAAGCTACTGAAAGTAAATCAGTGAATAACAAGCTAATAATAAAAAGCAGCATCTCACCAAATCAAAATAACAAAATACAGCTGCAGAGGAATGTGAGTATGAATATTTTTGAACAAAAGTTTGAAAAATTTCAACTAAAAAAACGGTAAAACCAAATGTAAATACATGGATGGATTTCACTGTACTGATCACCTTCACTGTATATATAGTAAAGCTGATTACGTCCATATTAATAAAGACGAGAACAATGAATCCACTCTACACACATGACATTTTGTTGAAGTTTGTTAAAGTGCAATAAAAATGCATTAAACGTTTCTTTAAGATGTGGCGTTACAGCCACTTTTGGTGTGTTCACTGGTTGTACTGTGGTAGAAACTCTTCTCTCTTCTTTCTTTCTCCCTCACGCTCACTCACTCCTCCAGCACCTATAAATAATTTACAGCATTTAGAGCTGTGTTTAGAGCTGTCAGTCTCTGAAATGTTTGGTATATATTATATAAGTCATCACAAATGTATTTTTCAGTATGTACATTGATTTAAAATAATAATAATAATAATAATAATGAGAAGCAAAAGAAGAATATATAGCAGTAACAATGGTGAATTGTATAAGGAAAAACAGTGCACTGGTACTACTGGTCCTGGAAACTAATTTCATGAAAATGAAACTAAAGAAATATGTCATTTGAAACCCTTTCATTTTCTCAAAAAAAAAAAAAAAATCAGCAAAATCTTAAATGTCATGTTTAACAAATGACAAAGGTTTGTTCACAGCTGTAACCTAAGAATGGTTGTTTTTCATGCAACTATTATTTACTTCTGTTGTGTGCTGTACAACACTGTCCATTCACATCACATCCTTGGTTCCAATAAAAAACGGTATAATTGCAGACCTAAATAGCACGGTTCTATAAAGGCACAACCAGTTCAAGAACTAGAGCTATTTTAGTCGAAAGGGCTACATATGTATTTCTTTACTGTGCGCTATTGCACAGTAGCTAGTGATACATCAGCAACAACTAACTTGTGTGAATGTAAAGTTATAGGTAAGTTCTACTTGATTTAGAATTGTTTTCTTTTTCTTACTGTATTCCTAAGTCTGCTTTCCTGTGTTTGTGTAGGGTGTGTACACAAAAGATATAAGAATCATAAACATCATCCCCAGAAAATTAAAAAATAGAAGACTTGTTTATTGATTATTTAAGCTGTGAGAATAACCAGACTGCACATCCTTAGTGTCATTTCAACAGGTGACTTTCTTCTGCAGGGTTACATCCTGATACTCAGCAGCTGGTAAAGCATTTATATATTTACACATGTGAGAGAGCTTTGAAGTTTGATGCAGTGTACAATTTGTCCCAAAACTGTAACTAGTGTTTAAGATTTCTCATCCAGTGTAGATTTGTTTACCTTTTTTTTTTTCTTACCTGTATGTTATTCTTCAGCTCTGAGTAAACAGTTTCAGCTTCTATATTAGCTATCATTAGGTGTAAACAAGAAACACTGAATTAACTTCAACAAGCAATTGCAGCCCATCCGAAAAAAATAAAATAATAATAATAATAATAATAATAATAATAATAATTATTATTATTATTATTATTATTATTATTATT
>JAOVVF010032218.1:0-10884 GCA_028565595.1 Duopalatinus emarginatus | reverse complement strand
ATATAGATAGATAGATAGATATATAGACATATAGATAGATAGATAGATAGATAGATAGATATTTTTTTTCTGTAAACATGACACCAGGAAATTATGTAAATTCCGTAAATCATGACGTACGAATCTATTTATTGTTGTTGGTTTTTTTTACCTAGACGTGTAACCCAGAATACAGCAACCAGAATCCCCTTTACCCACCTCCATCCGGCTTCCCACCAGCTCAGTCTCCTCAGTGGAGTGGCACTCCGTACAACCAACCTACTCCAGCTGTATGATCTCATCCAATGATATTTATTTTAATCTGTTCCTCACTGCATTATGGTCCTCTGCTGCATTATGTTCTACAGTTCTTACTAGTCACATCAAAAAAATCTACATTACAGATTGATTTTCTCTTGTCTGTGGTCGCAGGGTTTTGTTCCAGTAATGTATAGTGCTCCTGCTGCACCCGAGTCAGTCAAAGGAGAGATAACTCCAGCAACTCCACTGGTTGCACCCCCACAGCCTGAGGTACATCCTCCATTATTCAATTTTTCATTACTCTAAAATAGTATTACTTAATACTGAGTGCTGTGCTAAACAGTATTTGCTTATTCGATTATGATTATTAGGTTAGGGTTAAAACCAGTGTGGGCTACCTGTTGTTTGCTTTCTTATGAAAATCACATTCATGATCTACAGGATCTCTCCCACAGGAACCATGCGTTAATCAGTTCTGAATAAATAATAATAATTCTGAACTACTCATTCATCACTTTCTAATCAATTCTAATTTTATGTTCAAACACACTTAACACACATTTACCCTTCCATCTTAAAATGGTGCATACATTAAGATGTTCAAACTGCCTAAAAAGCACATCTTCAGCCTGACCAGGTGTGTAGTCACGGCAGCATTTAAGGTGGAATGGTAAAATCGAACTAATCTAACATCTTCATGTGAGTGATTTACTGAAGGTAATAAAGTGTATTTAAGAAAGCTAGATAGCAGTTACTTACACACACGCCTTGGCCTGTGTTGCTTGCAGTGTTGTGCTGCTACATTACATGACTTGTTAATGTAACCCATTATTGATTACTTATTACTTAACTAAAATTGTAATGGGATTAGTTTACTGATTACTCTCTGAAAAGTGTAACCTGATTACAAATTACTTTACTTTTAAGTTACATTCTAAAACCCAAACAAATGTACTGGAATAAAATCTACAAAATGTAGAAATAGCAACACCAAACATATATAAAATAAACTTGACTATTCTTCATGGTGCTATTTTTTTAAGAACAAATCTGTTATTAAACATAGAAAAATATAGTCCAATAAACGCTTCTTCAGTGGTCCCTCAAAACACTGCAACATTGCAGGCATATGGAAAGGCAATTACAATTATATCAGTAAAGGCAAAATAAGTGTGTCATCATATTTATATTTACAGGTATAAACGAAAATAAAATGAATTTATAAATATGCATATTAGTTTATTACTACTACTACTACTACTACTACTAATAATAATAATAATAATAATAATAATAATAATAATAATTATTATTATTAACTAATATGCATTTTTTTTCTTATTATTACAGTTCTAAAACTGATATTTATAAAAGTAAAATTGTTTAAAGTCTATAATGGACTATGGTTTATTATTAGAAAATACTTCTAGCATTTAAAAAGATTTTTTCAAATATTGCAAGCCCTTATCAGAGATTAAAGTATAACCCATTTGTCCAGTGGCACGTCTTTTTAACACTTTTTTTCCTAATATGCAATTTCTTTGGCGGGGGAAACAGGTTTACTGCAAAGTGTAATTTAAATGCCATTTAAGCAATCTTTTGCTATTGATTCACTCTCTTATCGTACAGTACACAAAATGCACACTACATGTCTAACATGTCTACTCCTTTCGCCTTTAGAGGGCTTGGACAAATTTAACACAGACATTGCTAACAGGTGGATAAAAACATGTAAATTCCATAGGCAAACTATCACAGTAGAATGGGTCAAATCTTTGTCTCCTGTGAGGTGTATATGTTAGTATTGTAAGGTGATGACTTTTAAAAACAAGCCAGGCTGTTATATAGTCTATTTATTAATTGTGCCATAATACTGACATTGGTCATATTTTGGTGATTTCCGTGATGGTGCGAGCAGAGTGTTTAGAAATGATATAAATATTGTGTTTAAAATGTATCACTCCTCTCTTTATTCTCACCTTCCCCAACCTTTCTAATTTCTCTACCCATTTTCAAATTTAGAGATGGTGTAAGTAAGGTTTAGAAGTAACACAAATATCAGATTTAAATATTTTGGTTCCTTATTTAGTATATATTTAGTTTATCTTAGTTTCTTATTCTTCTTTATGTATGTGTTTAAGTAATGTTCCTACTAACATTGATATCGTTCCTTTCCCCTGCTAGGGTTCACATACTCCTGCGCAGTACACTGGCATTGATGTCCTTCACTCCTCGGACTCTGCCGTCCAATTCAGCATTGGCTCGGGAAATGCTTCAAACACCAAATTTCTGTAGTTTCTCCCCCCTATTTCAAACACACAAAAAGTTTTTTTTTTTTTTTTATTCAAAAGAGTATAAATTACACTGATTCAATAGGTTGATATGACATATGACATTTTTTAACACATGGATGTTTTATTAACATTAAGTTTTAAATTATAAGTGATTTCTTATCTCTCAGTTAAAAACATCAAATTAAAATAATAATAAATAGAAACAAGGAATTATTTCTATTTATTATTATTTTAATTTGATAGTTTTTTCCTCCTTACATTAATATTGTTCCTTTCCCCTGCTAGGGGACATGTCTTCCAGCACTGATCCAGTACACTGATGCTAATATGCTTAACTTCTCAGACTCTTTTCCATTTAACATCAACAAGTGAAAGAACTCAAGCTTCAACATCTTGTAGTTCTCTTGCCTGCATATTACTTTATCTTAAATGTATGTTAAACATCAAAAACGAGTATACATGGTGCTGATAAACAGGTTTATATTATGAAAAAGTCATCTGAGGACTCTTATTTAAATGAGTAAACAAATTTGAGTGTCTCAAATTGATGAGAGCTTTAACATACAGTAAGTGTGGTGAGGAAAGCTTAGGAACTATAATAGATGCATGAAACTAATTAACTATGGTTAAAATATACATTATGTGTTTTATAAAGCATAAATATAATAAACAATTATTATAAGGTAGGAATATAGTCTATAGAATATTACTTACAACTTAGCATGCAGAATGGTTTGACATAGCTTGATATTGTGTTGTGCTGCTACTGGTGAAGTAAATTATAAAATTTTACTTACCTTAGTGGTATTTGTACTGTATTTTTTTTTAACTTACTATGTTCATAGTGAATTTTAGAAAAGAGGTGTTAAATTTAGAAAAAGTAGTAAATCTTTTCCAAACCTGGCTATCATTACTGTTGTAGGAATGTAATTATAGTTAGGCCAACATCTTAATATGTACTTAATTTTACATTTATGCAATATACAAATATGTTGAAGACCTTTGATGCATTTGATTTACTGATGCCATGTATATGTATCATGTAAATAATACAAATAAATACATTTTAGACCTGTCACTGTGGATGAAATTACCAAACGTCTACCCTAAATTAGCAAGTCATTTAAAACATTGTTAGACTTGCCAACAGGTTAAGCAATGCTTTGCTTGAGGATGGCAAACATTTTAGTCCTTATTTGTAGTTAGTCACCCTGAGGATTTGAGAAATGCATGTTTGTTTTTATTAATGGCAAAATTAATGGCAGAATAAATAAACAAAAAACACATACCTTTCTTTGTTTGTTTCATTCTTTCTTTCTTTCTGTTTTTTTTAACAAGCTATGTGCTACTCTAAGTTGCAAACCGGAAGTAAAGAAGCCGGCTAATTGTTAAGTGGAAACAGTCCATGCATAGAGTCGATTGGCAGTGAAATGATTGACAGTGTCAGTGCTGCACATACACATTGTTTATTTTTTGCCTTCAGAGTAATTGCTCAAACAGGTTAGGTGAGCTATTGTCTATTGAATATGTATCGATATGTATTTACCTTTATGAATAAATTTTGGGTCTATGAACATGAGCCCACTTAAACAGGTTAGTTTACTCCTCCAGTGATTTATTTGGGTAATTCTGAAGTAAAGATTATGTTACTGATTAAATGTTTGCATCTCTTCTCATTTCTCTTCACTCATGTGACTGCCCGGAACAATTTGACACCGTTTTCAGAACTAGGTATGAGTAGTGGCTGATAGTCTAAGAAGTTTGCGCGAGAGATTTTACTACATTGTCACACGTATGTACCAAGTATGCAGACCGATAGACAGAGACAATGGGCATGTAGAGTAGGCAAAGATACTGTTAATGATTTCTCTCGTCAACCAATCAAAAGTGTAGTCTATGGTCAAAAACTAAACAGTAAAAGAAACCTGAATGTAGACATCAATGTCTCCAAAAAGCATGTATTTACAGCCTTATGGTGTGATAGGATCAGATACGATAGCTGATAAGTTGGAGTTTCCTACTGTGGATGAAAAACAGAAGGATGATCTTTGGTCCAGAAATTTCACAATTAAAGGGGGAAAAGTAATAGTTAAAGACAAGGACAGAACATATTCCATTCAGTCAGTCACATTTGATAATCAGGGAACCTACACTGTGTTTAACTTCTGGAACAAAAAAAAATTCCACCAGTTCTTTGAAGTTTTTTTTTTTAATGAACACATATTTGTGTCATGATACAGAAAGAGATATGCATAAACATGGCATACAGACAAGCTACCTCACCTACTTGCACCTGTGGCTATGGCCATGTGCTGATTTGGTGGTAAAGTTGGTTGGTTCTGCAGGTTTAAACAAATTCAGAACAATTAATATTGTTCAAAGTAGTATGGTTCCAGCAGAATTTCAAGAGTTAACATTAAAAATATAAAATAATAATTGTATCTAGACATATATTAAATTATTAATAATGCTCGATTTTGAAAAATCTCATCTATAATTCCACAACTGATAGAATTGTGGATTTAAACTTTGGTTACATTGAAGTTCTTTTCAATCTCTTACTGAACACTTATTTTTTTCTCTCTCTCTGTATGTATGTGTGTGTGTGTGTGTGTGTGTGCGTTTATGTAATAATAAATATAAATAATATAAAATCATATATAGCAGGCATTATATGATTTGTACGAAACTCCCCAGTGAATTTTATCTCTATTAATTGTTTTAAAAGCTAAATGAGAAACCAAGGATTGTGTGGCTGGGGAAACTAACAATTTTCCTGGGTGGTCTTTCGAAGACTGTTTCCATATTGGTTGTCTAACCAATATATCACTAACTTTGGTGGCATGTGGCTCACCTATTGCCAGCTCCCTTCCTGAATACGTGGGACGGATCAAAGCGGCTAAGAACATCATCACAGTGCTCAATGTCGATGTGCCTGATGTGGGCACTTACACACTCAGTGATCATCTAAATTGCAAAGTCAAGATCACTTTTGTAAAATTAACTGGAGAGTTTCCACTTGGACTTTATGAACCCTTCCCTAGTTGTTAGAATGCACTGGACCCAGGACTGAGGTGGCAAACTTGTGATGCATCTCCTGCTGTAATATAAATTCACAGTACTGTTCAACTGCTGATCAAAACCAGATATATCTACGCTGAAGAGGTTTTAATAGAGGCATGTGTTCGAAAGGACATCTCTAAAACATGCAAATAGTGAAGTTATACATGTATAAATGTTGGTGAGCAATTTTTATGTATGGTTAATTGTATCACAATGTGTCACAATAGGATCAAAAGTTTTGCGCACCAAAAAACAAAATATAATTTTAATTTATTTGTTTATTTGGTGCACAGATTTAGTTTTTTGGTGCGCAAAACTTTTGGACCTATTTTTACGCCATAGAATTGGGTGGAATCTCAGAGGAGCCTTCTGAGTGAAGCTGTGCAAAACTGCAGAATTTAAAGTACAGTAGTACAACATTCTCTGATTTGTATCAGAAATTACAAATAAATTTCTTTTAAGAATGACTTTAAAGAAAATCATCACATTCAATATTAGCTTTATGGTGTGGTAGGAGTCATTATTTAAATCTTTTTAAATTCTTCCTTAGGTGTTCCTACAACTAAGACATTTCCGGTAACTGATGTATGGCCAACAGCTTAGTATCAACCTGCCACCTGGGTCAAACAGGTTGGAGCTTGTCTCTGCGAACAAATTACAGAATAATGCTCTATGGTCTGGATCTTCCACAACTAACAAGGGAGAAGTAAAAGGAGGTCATAATGACAAAACATTTCCATTTTTGTCACATTTGTTGATCAGGGAACCTACACTGTGTTTAAAGCTTGGAAATATTCAGCATTCATCCATTCCAAGGCTTTCAGTAAGTGACTTCAATGAACACATATTTGTCATGATACAAAAAAAACATTATGCATAGACATGGCATATGGCCATGCAAAGACAAGCTACCTCACCTTCTAGCGAGACAAATTTAGAACAATATTGTTCAAAGTAGTATGGTTCCAGCTAAATCTTCACATTCCTCTGTGTGCAAGTAGGTTTATAAAATAGTTTACTTTTATCTCAAGTGTACACACACAATATATATAGACATAAATAATAAGTATTACCAACACAATGTAAATCAATTTTTAAATGTCATCTGTAAATCTATGATTTATAGAATTGAAGTGCTTTGATTGTCACTTCATATTGATGAGTGGAAATTATTCAGAAGTGCTTTTAGTGGAAATATACTTCAGTTATAATTAAGCATGCAATGTTTCTTCATCCTCCAGCACATTATCTTGTATTTTATATTTTCTGAAAAATGCCATTTGCACAAACTACCTATTTATTAACAATGTATTATCAATTATTTTTACTTGTTTTAAAAACTAAATGAGAAACCCAGAATTGGGTGGCTGGTGAAACCTTAAGCATTAAGTGGTCTTTCACAGAATGATTGCAAGAGTTCCAACTGAGAGATTGAGGAGACCAAGAGTTCAGCTTTACCTTGATGGAGCATGGCTTACCTGTAGGCAACTCCCATTCTGAATACTTGGGACGGATTCAGGAGACTAGCAAGTGTCGATTGTGGGCAACTAAATACTCACAGATCCTCTAAATTGCAAAGTCATCTCTATGAATTTGGTTCCTACTGGGAATTTATAAATATCCTCTAAAATCTGAAGTGTAAAAGTTGTGGTTGTAATATGCTGTAATATTATTTCACCTACTGTAATATTAATTTACAGTTACTACTGACAAGATGTAATAATAATAAAACGTTTTATTTGTAATGCACAGCATAAAAGACAAAGAAGTCAGAAGCAAACATTCAGATACAAGTAGACATACTTGATAGATATACAGTACTGTGTAAAAGTCTTAGGCACATACAAAGAAATGTAAAGTAAAAGTAAACAGTAACAAATCAAAGAAAGTCAGGATTAGGTGTAATTACCTTTTGCTTTTATAGTAGTCCCAGGTTAGGATGTATATAAAACTTTTCTCTGTAGGTCTCTAGATCGTCATGCAAAATTGAATTATGCTGCTTCCCTGGCCCTGCTGGTTTTGATTGTTGTACCCTGTGCTTTCATTGGTGTCAGAAGAAAGATCTTTAAAATAGCTACTGTTATCCTGTTTGGGAAACAAATCTGATTAATCTGGACCTTTACCAGATTATGCAAACCCTGACTCACTGCAGACCCAACACTGGTAACACACCAATACACTTAGGTTCTCTAATATACTGGTGCCACAGATACCACAGGATACCTTTAGAGGTTTTATGGAGTACATGCCTAATCAGGCCAGAGCTGTTTTGGCAGCTGTTTAGGGAAGCCGTTTTTTAATGATTGGTGTATACTGTGTGATTGTTAACAGAAGGTAACTTTCAACAATACTAAATGTAACTGTAAATAAATAATAATAAAAAAAATCCCCATTGTGGTTTTATTCCTTACTTTTAATGTACTTGCATAGACTATTCTGTAGAAGCCATTTGTAAAGCTAGGCATATTATTTGTTATGCACAGGCTCCATGTTGTGGTTTTCTGTTTACTATGAATTTTTTAACAAGTACTTTAGATCTAACCATGCATTTACCACTATTTGATATCAGTTATATGGAATTTCATTTTTCTTTTACATATATTAGCCAAAGACATAAAAACATCAAATACGTATTTTGTGCTGTAGTGCTCGAGTTTTTTGTTGGGCAGAATATGACTGCTGGAGGCATGGTGGTGTAGTAGTTAGCGCTGCCGCCTCACAACTAGACAATCTGGGTGAAGTCGGCGTACTAGTGGCGTACCCCCCTTGCTGTGTAGTTGTGCACAGGCACCGATAACAGAAAACAGGTAACGACACGACGTTGAGTTAGCCCAATATTAACCCAGTGGTGTTAACCACCTTGATGGCTACGAGATTTATCTATTCAATATGCACGTTGCAATGGTAACCGTCATGTTTCCCTATATTCTTACAATTACAAAAGTGTAGGCTTGTGAGACATGGCAGAACCCCTGGGAAAAAAGATTGGAAAAAGATTTCTTGGCAGCTATTGGGAGAGATGGCCTTGACTCAACATGTTCAGGCTGCCTCCTCACACATTCTTCACTGTGTGCACCAGGTTACCTACAATGTGCTTAACAAAATAGTTTCTTGCATGCTGTTAATGTAAAGGCATGCCCAAACTAAGCTGTTTATCTGTGGGCACTAACTATTTGTACAAATAAACTTACAAAACTGCTCTGCTTCAAAACTACTACAGCAGTAACATGGAGCACAAAGTACAAACAAAATAACGTGCAAGAAAGTGCAACATATCAGCAGCTAGATATTATCTAAAAACCGACAGTCTATCACAACACACTGTGGCAAGAAAAGTGGGGCGAGCAGCTAGGGTGACTCTACAGATTTTAATCCCAAAAGCCCCTTTGCTCTTTTTATTTAATTTCATTTTGTTTTGTTTTATTTATTACATTATTATTATTTTGTTATGTGTATACCCCTTTTGTACTGTGTTTTATGTGTAAGTAAGCTTCTGGACTTATCTTACATGTGCAGTAGCAGAAGCAGAGTTGAACACGTAAAGTAATTAAGTAGTTTGTAGGAAATGCGTAGGATCTGTATTTTTTCCCCCACAGGTTATTCTGTGTAAGTTTTTAAATAGTAGAATTTCAAACTCACTTAATGAAAGGAGCATGCTGGTCTTTGATCACGTGATCAAACACGTGTCTTTAACCTACCAATAAATACCTTCTTCCAAGAAACTCACTCTTTCAGAGCATTCTGGGTATCATATTTTACTGGTTGGCTCTCCACATTCATCAAGAAAACTGCATTTAATTTCAAAAAAAAAAAAAAAGGAAAAAAGAAGAAGGAAAAAAAACTTAAGCCAGGTGAGTGTAAATGTACAATTATATTATAACATTATAACTGATAACTGCAGTGTAAAGGTATATGGCTGCTGTGTGTAAGTCTGTAGGTGAGTGCAGTTTATTATAGACTTAAATTATGATAATCTGGCCAATTGTACAATCCATGTCTAAATAAAAAAATCTTATAAATCTTGTAGACTGTAATTGAATTAAAGATTTGGAAAAAGAGCTAGTCTGTGATTGCACTGGGAAGGAAAACACCCTAAACCTAAATATTGTCCAGCTGTTGGTATGTTATTGTGGTTTTAACCCCTTATTGTAAAAACTAAAAAAAATATATATATTTCTCAGTGGATTACCGTAGACTTAGACTTTGTATGTTTGTATATGAATATATATATATATATATATATAGATAGATAGATAGATAACCTACAAATTATTTTATTCCTAGAAAAAATGCAAGGCTTCTGGATCCTGCTCTTGGCGGTTCATATTAAATGTAAGATGTTTTTCCCCCCACTTTATCTAATTCCTTTTCTTTCTCTATGTATCATGGTTAAGAATGCCTCTTTAAATTACTACACTACAATTATATTACAAATTCTCTTCTTTATTAGTGTGGTATGAGTTATTATATCAGATTCTCTACTTTTCTTTTGTTTCTTTTCTTAGACTCCTGGCCCGCTACTTCTTTTAAAATAATCAGTCATAACGTAATGCATGGCAAGGAGTTAAGTATCATGCTGCCACCTGGGGCTGTGAAGCTGGAATTTCAATCAAGGAGAGTAAAGGATGTTCTTTGGCCCAGTCGTTCTACAATTAAAAGGGGGAAAGTAATAGGAAAAGATAACAAAAGGAAATTTGTTATAGATTCTGTCACATTTGATGACAAGGGAAACTACACTGTGGATAGCCAAAACCAAAAGATCATCAATTCAGTATTTATTAGTCGTAAGTCTTTTTAGGTTTTATACCACACTTCTTTCTTAAGTCCTAGCTTTACATTTGTACATAATGCACCAATTTTTTTTATACTTTATACTTTCATAATTCCTCTACTATATAAATGAGATTTTAAACCTAATCTGCTGTTACTTGTTTTAAAAGCAATAAAGGTTAACAGAAGTTATGTGGCTGGAGAAACCTGTTCTATACCTCTGTATGGCCTTGAGAAAAATGATGCAACACTATATTTTATAAGCCAAGATTTAAACCTCACTCTGGTGGATAATGGATCACCTGTAGGCAACGTACATCTTGATTACATGGGAAGGATCCAGGTGACTAGTACCAGTATTGAGGTGCTCAATGTAAATGTGTCAGATGTAGGCAACTACATACTCAAAGATCGTCTAAACCGTAGGGTCTTGAACATGTCTGTGATATTGCACGGTGAGTTTCTACACATATTTCTTGAATAAATCTAAAAATACATTGTTTTACTAGTTTGTCCT
>JAOVVF010032217.1:0-10890 GCA_028565595.1 Duopalatinus emarginatus | reverse complement strand
ACTTATGATCTTATTATAGTAAATAATTAAAACAGACACTAAACAGTTTTATACTATTTAAATATTTCAACCCTTTTGTCTGTATTCAATGTATAATAATAATAATAATACATTCTAGATTTGTATTGTGGCCTCAGACTTCTGGACCACACTGTATATTAATTAGCAACATTGACTCATCATCATTCATCACTGAAGCTGACGTGATGCACATCTCCATGCCGTGCCAACAATCCAAGACAATGTGGATAAACACAGGATACATATGAAGCAACTACTAAGGTGATATGTGATATGATTCACTGCTATTGTGATTCAGTGTGTTTCAACATGATTTGAATCAACACAGCGTGAGATGATGCTGAAGAAACTGAATAAGGTACAGGTCACGACTCCAACTCACACCTGGACTTGGCTGAGAGACTCGACAAGAACTGGCTGCTGTAGATGAGAAAGCGTGACTGAGAAGGAGGAATCAATATATATCTCATACAGCCTCTACTAGTAATTGTATATGAATAAATCAGATTATACTGATGTACTGAGAAAATATGAGAAATGATAGATCCTGAGTTCATCCCAAACTGTATATGGTGTCTTTTTTAAATCAGGACATCATATTGGCAACTTCTTCTGGTGCACTTACGCTAATCTGTCAATCTCACCATCCCTAATATTAACACAATATGTATACAATAATGTTATTGAGGCAGCAGTGGTGCAGTGAGTAGCACTGTCGCCTCACATGAAGAAGGGGTTCAATTACCTGGACGAGTGGTCAGGCCAAGTCAAGAGGATTTATACAGTGTGTGCACTAGATACAAAGAACCACGAACCTACACAATACAACATAAAGTGTACATGTGCAAGACTGTGTGCAAAGACAAGACAATTACAGTAAGGGGGGGGGGGGGGCATCGGTGCAGTCACCTCAGGTTTGATACAATTACAACACGATTGCCCCAAGCTTTGGTGCCCATGTAACAGTTTAAAGGGTTAAGTGCCTTGCTCAAGGGCCCCTCAGTTATGTCTTGAACCTGGGACCGGTTCCCTAACCACAAGCTGCCCCCAGGTATACTGCCCACAGTGTACACTGTGTTGACATTGTAAGCATGGCATACATGGTTGACCTTAAAGGATCCTTTCGGTGTGAGTTTTTATGTTCACTCTGTGTCTGTGTGGGTTTCCTCCAGGAGCTCAGGTTTCCTCCCACAGTCCAAACACCTGCAGTTAGGCCAACTGGAGATTTGCCCATAGGTAAGAATGTCTCTGTCTGTGTGTGTGCCCTGCAATGTGATCTGTGCCCAGGGTGCTTCTCTGCCTTATAACCCCTGGGATGACTCCTGGGATAGACCACACCCCACACCCCTCCCCCATGACTCAGTAAGAGGATAAGGTTTCTGTTAGAAACTAAAAGTGTGGATTCTACATTCAGCTGCATTATATTTTTTATAAGGTTGCCAGTGATCTGTTTTCCCAAAGCCAGCCTGGACCTGCTTAAGTCTTACTCACATTCCCTTTGGCAATGGTTCATGAATTTCTTCAATGGAAACAAGAACTGACAGAAAATATATACACAGTAATATCTGCAGTTTGGATTTTGCAAACAGCTTCATATTTCCACAAACAAAAGGATCAGCAGAAAGGTCACGGAACGAGGAAAAAGCCAATTCCAGACTGCACCACAAACATGACCAGTGAATCTTATTTCTCCTCATGTGACATTTTACTTCAACACATGAACTCTCTTTGATATTGGGTCGAGTTCACAAAGAGATGTTGCCATTGATATGATTATGTAGGTTTCTTTTACATCTTGGTTGCTTTTCGTCTTTTCATCCATTCCTTTTCTTTTCTTCCTCTCCTCACTCTTTCCATCCTTTCCCCCTCCACCTGTTTTTTCCATGTGTCATTCATTCCATCCATCCTTATCAGCTCATACTTGTCACATGGTTTAAGAAGTACTCTTGTGACTGGAAGGTCCCAGGTTCGATCCCAGCACAGGGCAAGATATGACTGAGGTGCCCTTGAGCAAGGCACCTAACTCCCCCAACTGCTTCCTGGGCACCATGGTTTGGGGCTGCCCCCTGCTCCAGGCAAGTGTGTTCACTGCCCCCTAGTGTTCACTGGTGTATGTGTTTCTCTTATACACATTTAACAGATGGGTTAAAATGCGGAGGTCACATTCCTCTGTGCAAGCGCAGTAGGCAAATAGATCACTTTTACTTTTCTTTTTCTTTCTACACCTCTTCCTTCCTTCTTCCCCTCTCTCACGATTCCTCCCCTCCCCTCCTTCTCCTTCCTCCCTTTTCTCTTTTCTTTCTCCCTTCTTTCGTTTCTTCTTTCCCTTCCCTCCTTCCTCACTCTTCCTCTCTTCCTTCCTTATCCTTCCCCCCTTTTGGCCCCTCCCCTTTCCTTGCTTCCCTGTATTCTTCCATCCTTTTTATCTTCCTCAATCTCTCATCCCCTCTCCCATTATCCTTTATTCACACTTTATCCTGATTAGGATTGGAGTAGCTCTCAGTAGCTTGTTTGGGAAGCATCATGTACATTTACATTTATACACATGTTCGTAATTAGGGACTATTTAGAGGTACTAATCCATATAAACTATACGGCTGAGAAATGCATGCACTCATTGTCTTCCTAAGGCATAGATCTATATCAAAGTTTAACTCAGTGGAACGTATTTAATGTATTAGTAAACTGTAGTTGTATTATCCTGGTGTGTGGGTGGGAAAGCAGACTTGTGAGCTAGATGACTTTTTAAAAAAGGTTCATGCGTGTGTTTTTTTTTCCTTCTGCGCGTGATTTTCAGCATTTGTTCACTAACAGATACACACATGCACCAAATAACACACAGATTTCTCTCTCTCTCTCTCTCTCTCTCTCTCTCTCTCCCTCTTCCCAGTTCTCGGCATTCTTTAAAGATAAACAAGCCATACATGAGTAAATTCTCCCGTGATCACACATATGAGTGTCGCCACGCTCTACCTGGTAGGTCAACCCGCCTCCTCTCTGTCTGCAGCTGCCGCCTGATCATGCCTATTAGTTAACAACATTTTTAACACAAAAGTAATGTTTGAGAACTGGCATATGTTTGTCATGTCCTAATGACTGTCACAGCAACAAATTGAAAGATTCTATGAAATGCTTCCTAGGCCGACTGTTTATAGAGCTGGGAAACATCTACACTAAAGTGCATACATAGACTGGTGTTGGCTTCATAATTGTATGGGGTTTCTTTAGCTGGCATTCCATGAGACTTCTGGTACGTCTACAAACGACTCAGATAGATGAACACGTGTGGTTAGATGAACACTCATATGAGTTTGGGCTTTTGTCGTTCCCACCAGATCTCAACGATGCCATGCAACCAGCTATGAAACAAAGAAATCCTACATGGCAGTATACAACAGAACTGCGGACCGTTCTGTAGGAAGGATGGTGTTTATTGCCTACAGAATATTTCCATAAGCTGGTAGAGTTCATGCCGAAACCTGGGCTGTGTCCGAAATCGCATACTTCCGTACTGAACAGTATGCGAAAACAGTACGCGAGCGTGACTAGTGTGTCCGAATGTGCAGTATGCATCAAGCAGTCCGCGAAAAGTTCCCGGATGACGTACTGTTTCGGCAGTCATTTTGCAGTATGCGAGCAGAGCACACTGTTCTATCCCATAATGCAATTCGAGCAGCGCAGATGTTCGGAACTAAAGAGGAGCAACATAAAAGTATTTTTATTTTAATCATTTCTATATTAATAATTTCTTCTGAGAAAAAAAACATTATAAGGTTAAAAAAAGTACATTTCAGGATTTAAAAAACGGCTATGATGTGACGTCATGCGTCACATGACATTGGAAAGATGGCAGATCTATTGCGCCAGAGGTTGTGCATACTGCTCGCTCGCATACTGGAATTGCGTACTGCTTTAACGGCAAAACAGTGCACACTGCTTTTAATTCACCATGTACTGCTTGAGTACGTGATTTCGGACACAGCTCTGGTTTCAATCATGGCTCAACACAAGACAGGTGTAAATGCTAAACCTGAACGAGACGCTCATGCAGACTTGGTCACATGGCAGGGCGCAGTGTTGCAGTCAGGAACTGTATTGGTGTTTAAACACCAGTTGCTCAGTTTCAGTGCCTGTTGCTTTAAATAATAATGAGTATCTGCTTACTTAAATTTTTAAAACACAAATATATATTTTTTTTTGTTTGGGTATTTTTTTATGTTGCCATCAAAAATTAAGTTCATCCACACAGCTGTCCTGTCCTCTGATTCCATATGTTGATGTAGCGATGTAGCATCTGTGACTTGCCAGAAATACAGAACAAAGAAATCTGATTCTCAACTTACTCTACGTGCAGGTGGAGATATTAAAATAGAGGGGTTATATTATTCTAATGAGAGCCCCACTTGACGTACAGAGGGGCGCAAAATCTGAACGCCTTGTTAAATTTTTGTATTTAGACAACCTACACAAAACTTTGTACGGGATTGTAACAGGATTGTTTATTTCTGAGTTTGTGGGTTGGTGGGCTCTCCAGATGATGACTATGACCTGTAGTTTCTCTAATACTTCTTCTAAGAAATTCTTAATCTTGGGTCCTTACTTACCACTAACTGACTCTTGCTTGGGGCAATAAAACAAGCATCCTATAGGGATCAGATTCGAGAACACTGATTGGCATGTTTTGTCTCAGCAACGGTTTGATTGATAGATGGATGGATGGATGGATGGATGGATAGATAGACAGAAAGAAAGAAAGAAAGGTATAGAGCCTGTGCCTGTGAAAGAAGCCTAGCCTTAAGTATGTGTCTGTTAACCACGTAAGAGATTCTGGCATAAGTAGGATCTCAAACTGTAGCCAAACTCATGTTTCTCATTGACATTTTAAAGCCGTGCTGCGTAGGATATGAGCCATGTTAAAGCTGTGAAGAATATGCACACATATCTGAGCGTGGGTGTGTGTATATACCGATCTGCAAATGTACAGATAAGCACAGGCAGAAAAAAATAATGTGACCTTCAAGAAACAGCAAAACTAGGCTTTTTCTGAAATTCACTCTAGGTATAGATTAAGACACCAGAGCCCTGGTTCCTACTGGAGCAAGTTATATTAACTACAAAGGTGAAGTCACCAGGCTTTCACGGAAAGTGATGTCATTTGTAACCCTTATAAATTCCCCTTTTTATTTACTTTGCTTTCATAAAGTTTGCACTAGGGACTATTGGTTATATTTTGGTTTTCTTGTGAAAGATTTCATTTATTTTAATGATGTAATAAAGGAAGACCAGCAGTAAAATTCAAATCATATTAAAAGCCCTAAGGTGATACATCACCCCATTAATTCTGAAAACATATTTTATTAACTTGTCAAAACAATCACTTTATCTAATTTGTTGAATTTACTGAATATTTCTTGTACTTTGCAGTCTGGTTCAAACCACAGCTCGGGTTACTTTCATGTTCCTCCAGTGTCCTCATGTGTTTCTTCTGGGTTCCTCCTACCATTCAAAGCATGTAGAAAGTTTCTCTTATTAGAATTATACTATTAAGGTAATGTAATGATCCCTACCTATCTTGTAGCATTGCCTTTTAATTGTTACAATTGGGCCAAATATTTCTGGTAGTCTGTCACAGGCTTCTCACAATACGCTGTTTTCTATAATTATTGTAATAATGTGCTTACATTGTGCCTTTATGGCCACTTAAACCATAATGATTGATGCCCCAGAAGCATTCCATACGCTCATCCACACCCAGACGCTCAGCATCGTTTGCATAATTATCGCTCATACAGTCTTCATTTACTGTCATTAAGTCGATTGGTTCTTAATATCTAAACTGTTTCTTTTCTTTTTTTCCCCCCCTTTTGCCTACTATTTTTCTCAAACCATCCGTGTCTCTGTAGAAGGATGATAATTAGATCAGGGTTAATCTTCCTACACCAGTTTCTTCTGCACAAGAATTGAAAGACACACTTTGAGCTATGAGTCACTAGGACCATTTTATAATCATCTCGCAAGAATTACGGAACGGCATGAGAGGTGATCGTTTCCACCACTGCTCTCTTTCCAGAAGCTTTATTACATTTGTCACTGGTCCAAAGTTTCTTGTTTAGTACACCAAAGTGGACATTTAGTGTATATTTATGCTGTTGTTGCTTTGGTGAGATGCAAAGTTTCGGTCACAATCTGCTTTTACTTAAAGCCCAGCCGTACATTATTCATCTGGTCGTGATGTCAGAAAGGACAATTAAAACATAATATCTATCAGTTGGTCTCAGAGGTCTCAGAAAACTGTATCCCTGTTTGTTCTATATATATATACATACACGGGACAGCCGTGGCCTAGCGGTTAGGGAAGGTCGCGGGTTCGATCCCCACCCAGGGCAAGACATGACTGAGGTGCCCTTGAACAAGGCACCTAACTCCCCTAACTGCTCCCAGGGCACCGTGGTTTGGGGCTGCCCCCCGCTCTGGGCAAGTTTGTTCACTGCCCCCTAGTGTTCACTGGTGTGTGTGTGTGTTTCACTGCACGGATGGGTTAAATGTGGAGGTCACATTCCTGCTGTGTGCAAAACACAGTAGGGCAAAATAGTTCTCTTTCATTCATTACATTTATTTCAATGTGTTTTTTCAGTTTATTCTCTTCTAATCTCTAGTCTTAGGCATTTAATTAGGAAAGAAAGGATAATTAGGTTAAAATTTACTCATTTGACATGACCATCTCTGATAAACTGTATGAATCTACAGTTAGGGCTAGAAAGAAATCAGCCCAAACCGGTTGAAAGCGATTTACTGCTACTGTCTTTGTCCACCTGACCCTGTAGAAGTAAAGTTCACTATGAATCAGTGAAACAAAGTGGCTGATCATGATGAGTCACAATTTGCTAAAGAGGAAAATATTGTTTTTTTCTAAATAAACACCTATGAGAAATTCAGGAGCAGAACAGCTAGACAGCACAATCATCAAAACATCAACAGTGGAATATATATTGGAAGAATATCCACGTAGTACGGTTCAAGAGGCTTTTATGCCGATGTTGGTAAGGTGTTCTGGCAGCGTGTGGTGGTCAGACACTTTACCAATACACCATTTCTTTTCCTGTTTATTTGTGTGTATATTTTCCTTATCCATGTGAAATCACAGCGTATTATGATGTACAAAATTGGCTTAAAGTATATTGGTTATTTATTATACATTTAGTTTCTGTCCACTAATCTGATTTGCCAATGTTCACAAAGAGTTTTTTTTATATTTAGTATAACTACACTGAGACACTTTAGGATTTGTAGCACTCACTCGTCTGTGTTCACCAAGTTAGCTGTCATGTTTAATCAGCACACGTTCAGGAATATAACATTTGACATAAAATACAAAATCATATATATATATTAAAAAAAAAAAAAAAAAAAGATGAACCGACAACAATTTTACCAATAGTACCTTTAACAGAAATGTACATATTGATGTACAGTGTGAGCTAGGTAGCAAGCTCGCCACAGGAATTCACACTTTTTGGGATCGATTTCTGCTAGCGGAGACAAATAAACAGACATCCACATTATGTCCAAAATGTCTGTATATGATATTAATTCTTGTTCATAGAATTTAGAACATTCATAATACTCACTTTTGTGATGTTATACTGAATATCTCAGAATAGCTGTAATTAGCTACAGCACTTGGCTTGCTGGGAATCACAGCTGTGCCAATAGCCAGTATAACCCCACGTTTCTGATACAACACTGCTTTTTTTTTTAAGAAATTAATTTTTAACTACAGTAAAACAATTTAATTCAATGACATTTATGTAGCAATGGACTTCGTCCCACCGCAGCTTTACAGAGATATAAAAAAAAACAGATTTTACATTTCAATAAAGTTTAACCCGAATAGTGCAATTATGTGCAACAATCCATATACAGTACAATTATGAACAATCCCCTGCTAGGTAGAAATAAAAGTGGAAATGTACAGCCAGGAAATTAAAAGTAAAGACCTCATCAAATAATAAAATTCAACTTGTTGCATAAAATCTGCTTCAAATGGTCTTCCATATATTAGCAATTACTAGCCTGCGAAATGACTAGCCTACAAAATATCACCTACACAACCCAGTCTAAGAGTCTATCAGATGAACATCAACAACAAGAAGAACTAAAAGCTCATACACACCCTCAACACGAGCTCACAGCAGTCATACATTGGAAGCTTCCAATTCAGCCACATCACCTGCTTCTTCATACGGTTAACCCTACACATAATACCGGGTTTAACCTTCCAGTTTTTTTTCTCAGATCAAGATTTATTGACCTGAAATAAAATGAAGTGATATCCATGTATGTCTGACTAAACAGTGATTTTGGATAAACAGTTAATTGAGTCTGTAATTATGGTATAGAAAAAACATCAGCCGCCATTCACAGATAACAAACCTTTATTTATTTATTTATTTATTTATTTATTTATTTCTTAGTTTCTCTCCCTTATGTAATTTAAACAGCCACTTAATTCGCACTAGGATTTCTTTATCTGCAGATTAGACTGTCCTCCTTATAGCAAAATAAATAAATAAACGAAATAAAATAAAATAAAATAAACCCACACCAAGTAAGTAATCTCAGTATAAGCAGAGCACATTGAATATGTTTAGCATTGCTCTGTCTTGGGCTAAATAAATAAATAAATAAATAAATAAATAAAGTCCAAACTGCTTCCTAGAATATAATAATTAATAATAATAATAATAATTATATTTAAAAATGTTAAATAAAATACTGTACCCTGTGGACAGATATAGAAAGCAACACAAAAGTACAATTACAGTTACTTTACCTAATATTATGCTTAAATACTTCACTTTAGTTTTAAAAGAAAACTCAAATTTTAAAAGAAAGATCTCTACTTTTTTTCTATTCACTGCATTTCTGTCACAGAAACCCCACAAGCCTCTTCCCAGACCATGGCACAGCCTACAAACAGCACCACAGCCTCCAACTTCCAGCACTACACACCACGGAGCGGTTCACAGTCACTGCCACTTGATATCTCAGATTTACACACATCACGTCCTCTTGAAGTGGCGTTCAGTGTTTGATTACCAGTCTTACCAGTTCTTTCAGTTGTATGTTGGATTTTCTGTTTATTTATTTTTTTTGCTTCTTTCATGTTTCATGCCCTTATTAACATTATTTGTCTATTGCCTGAGTTTAGCTCGTCCCTGATTTTGAGTTTTGGATCTGTTTACTGTTTTCAGACATGCATTTAACAAAACCTATAATTGCATCCCAACCTGCCTCCAGTCTTCCATGACAATTTCCAAACATGATTACAGTTCTCCCTAAACATACACTTGCGAAGTCATAATCTGACAATTATTATGCAACATTTGACAGCTTCATGTAATCAAACTAAATTGCTAACAAATATAAACTTTACCTCATGTCACAGCAAGCAGAATAGATAACCTATCTATAATAATACCTATCGTGTACTCTATAGTCTTTCTGTGGATCTTCTGTATCCACACACACACACACACACACACAGACAGATCAGAGAGTCTCATGTTGGCCATCCATGATACTGTTAAACACTGCACACCAGGAACACCTCACAAGAGTTGCTGAGGCAGCCATGGCCTAGTGGTTTGGGAACCGGTCTCATGGCCAGAAGGTCTCGGGCTTGATCTGACTGACACCTCATTTCCCCAACTGCTCCCGAGGCGCCATGGTTTTGGGCTGCCCCCCACTCTGGAAAAGTGTGTTCACTGCCACGTAGTGTTCACTGGGGTGTGTGTGTGTGTGTTTCCCTGCATGAATGGGTTAAATATGGAGGCAAATAGTTCTTGCACACTATCACTTTTGGAGATGCTTTGACCCACGTGTCTAGACATCACAGTTTGACCCTTGTCTAAGTCACTCAGACCCTTAACCATTTTTCCTGCTTTAAGACATTAGAACTGCCTGTATATATATATATATATATATATATACACACACACACACACACACACACACATTAGAAGTGTCTGTATATATATATATATAGACAGGTGGCAATTTAACAAGATAATGTTATTCATTTAAATAATATTCTTTAAAAAATAAAGAAAAAAAAGAAAAAAGGAATATTCTTATATGTATTTGCTTTACTTGTACATGTATTAGTATTCATCTACATCCCTAATACAGCATTTAAACATAATCTATCAACTTTACCCATGGCAATTTTTACTTACTGAAATTCATTACATAGTAGAAGATAAGCTCATTGGAATCACACCTGAATCATTTCCCTAGTGTCTCTTAGTTCTTTGCTTACAGCAATTTCATCATTTGCTGCATATTGGATGCTGTATTTACTCCACATTAACCAGCTCTCTTAATACTCTATGAAAAACAAGCTATTTTTTTCTCTTTATCCCTGTTAGTTAATAAAGTGCAAACTACTGGAACATACATTAATGCTATATGGTAAAAAAAAATCACCTGTGGCAATAAAAAAGGGGCGTATGCAAAATACATAGCAATGCCACCTATACATAATGGTATGGGGTGTGTTTAACTGGCATTCCATGTCCCCCCTGGTACATCTACAAATGTCTCTGACGAGTCACACCTGTTCATGTCCTGCGCTTATTCTGAGTGGTTTCGCCTCTTTCGACAGGTATTTGCCGATCTTACCATAGTTGCCAGATCTCAGAATTGTGGACCGTTCGGAGAAAAGAAAGGTGTTCATTATTACCCTACGCTCCTGTGGGGGGCTACCAAGTGTTAGACTGGTATCTAACTGTTTACACACACACACACACACACACACACACACACACACACACACACATATATATATATATATATATATATATATAT
>JAOVVF010032216.1:0-10891 GCA_028565595.1 Duopalatinus emarginatus | reverse complement strand
CATCACTCAAACCTGAAACAGTACGTCATCCGGGAACTTTTCACCTACTGCTTGATACATACTGCACATTCGGACACGCTAGTCACGCTCGTGTACTGTTTTCACGTACTGTTCAATACGGAAGTATGTGATTTCGGACGCAGCCTTACTCTTACTGAAGCAGCGCACTACAAGCCTCAACATGAACTACGGGTGAATCACAGAATTAGAATTTGCGTTAACGGCACTATTTTTTTAATCGCGATAATTTAAGATCGCGTTAATGCGTTATTATCACATTAACTTCAACAGCCCTAAAATAAATACAATAAACAAAATGTTGTAAATGTTATCTTCCCATTTATGCTGCAACTTCTCCATGGTTGGGTGATTTTTATGATTTCCGGATGGTAAAAGTGTGTTTAAATTTTCCCATTGCTCTATTGATTAAATAAGTTATTGCTTAAATAAGTTTAGTGGGAAAACAAATTAAATACCAAAAGAAGTATTAAAGTCCGAAAAGTCTATCTAACCCATTCCCTCTGGGTTATAACTATCAGTCTAGATTTTATCAACCACTTCTCGTCATCTCTCAGACTCCTCTATCAACGCATGTGGAATTTTCATATCCATCATTCGGCACACCTGAAGACCACTAAACAATGTCTCCAAATGTGGAGAAATTACACCATTAATGTCCTCAGCTGCCTTCAGTATAATCTGTTTAACGTCAAGTGGCAATTTTTTTTTTTTGTGTCTGTACGTCTGTTATGACGTTACTAACACATTGTTTTGCATTCCTGTGTGTCTGTTTTCCATGATCTTGAAGTTTAAAACCATTTGGCTTTGACTCCTTCTTTACTGTTAGCTCACTGCCTGACCTTGTGATCATTTCTGGTTAGGAGTACTGTGTGAAACTCGCACATTTCGAAAGGAATTGTATTTTTTAATGTAGATTATTTTAACGTGTGTTGCGTTTTGTGTCATCGTCGTGTGTGTGTGTGTGTGTGTGTTTGTGTGTTGGACAGAGGGGCTCAGCCTTAATAAGACAGAATGAAGAACTCCTGTCCATTTACTTATGGTAAGTCTGTAAGACTCTGACCCTTTTGTGTGTGTCAGAGAGTCTCAAGTCTCAACTGTCACTTCTGTGATGTCCTCAGGGGAAGTCAATGGGGAAAGACACAGTTTGTGCCTATTTGCACGCTCAGAACACAGACAACTTTAACCCATCACTTCACCGAAGAGACCGTCTGAGAGAGGACCCCTTGTTCCCTTGATCTAAAATTATGTGGGTTGGGTAGAAGTAGCCTGAGATATGACAGGCTGAAAACAGGTGAAAAATTCGGAAAATTAATTTTCCTGGCCCTGAATTTAACATTGAAGTCAATGGGTCGGTTTCTGGTACCTCATCCCCAACAAGTCCTCATAACTCAAAAAATTACATTTCAAATGGTAACGTCTTTTAAGAGTTCAGAGAGGACAAGTATTTAAAATTTGAATGGTGTTTCCAAGTGGAAGTATAAGAATTTTAGACAGGATTGAACAGAGAAAAACAGACTTAAACTGAATATCAAGCTAGAGTGGAAATGACATCACCCAGTCTAGCATGCCGATTTTCATAATTGTAGCTTGAAAATTGACAGAATGGCGGCAGTGTAAAAGAATCCTGTGAAAAGAAGGGATGAAAAATTCCAAAATCTGTATGTAAGCACACTTCTCCTAAACATCCCGGACGTTTCAGTGTTTGTCCTGTGTTGATATCTCAAAAACTCTAGGAGGAGATTTCTTCATATTCCAGATAATAAGCACTTTTTTAATTGCTGTTTATTTAGTAGTCTTTTGTACCCTTTGGCTCTCCACTTCAAACTAACACAGTTACTGTACTTTACATATTCTCTGCAACGTTCAACATAAATACACTAAGAAAATATTTTGTTAGGATACTCCATAACGCCATTACTCCATAATAACGTAATTTCTCTTCATTAATCTGCAAAACAATGGGTGGGGCAGCATGATGTCTGATATTTTTTGGCAGCAAGCATGAGGAATGAAGTAGAATAAAAGCCTGTATCAGAATAAGGATTTCTGATTGGCACAGGTGTTGACACACTAACACAATAATGATTTGATACACACGGCAAAGACCCAGTTCAGGCTTGACAAAACTATACACAAAACCTTAGCATGCTTTTTGACTCCACTCTTATTCACTAATTCCACATTCTTTCATCTTTGCAATATTGCCCACCTTTGCCCTCTTCTCTCAGATACTGAGGCCAAAATATTGGTCAATGCCCTCATTTTATTTTCCCA
Source organism: Duopalatinus emarginatus (assembly GCA_028565595.1). Taxonomy (NCBI): domain Eukaryota; kingdom Metazoa; phylum Chordata; class Actinopteri; order Siluriformes; family Pimelodidae; genus Duopalatinus; species Duopalatinus emarginatus. Next base: position 8,596 of record JAOVVF010032216.1, on the reverse strand, counting down.
TCTTGACTACTAAAACTCTCACTTTTATGGTCTCTCTGCTACATACCGCAACCATCATCAGTAAATCAAACACTCGGCAGCCAAGTGCACTTACCACTCACATCACACCGGTTGTACAGCAACCTCAGTACATACAAAATCCTTTCAATGCTCTACAAGGTCTTGCCCCGTCCTACTTCAGTGAGCTAATTCATTTGTACTGACCCTCCTACACACTTAGATCTTCTGGCTCGGGATTTCTGACTGCCCCGTGATTTAAACTGTCATCCGTGGGTGGCGGATCATTCAGCGCCGCTGCTCCAAACTTTGGAATTCTCTCCCACAATCACTTGTGACTGGGACTGTTCCTCTCTATATGTGACAGATTACCTTTTGGAATTAAACAATGAACGAACATGAACCTTTCCACAATATTCAGATTTTTCGAGCTGCACTAGTACAGCTTTGGCCTGTTGACGCATGGAATCCACCAGACTTCCGAAGGTGTTCTGTGGCATCTGGCACCAAAATATTAGCATCAAACCTTTTGTTGTATCTTCAGTGTGATTGGACCAGACAGGCAAGCCTTCACAGCCTATACACAAGAGTGAAATTGGGCATCCGTGACTCTGTTGCTGGTTCACCAGTTCACCAGGTAGGTACTAACAACTGCATACAGGGTCAGAGTGTCTGTAAAAAGCAGGTCTTGTTGAGATTGTTGTGACATGTAGTACACAACCAGTACACAGCAGAAATTTATGCAGATTCTTTAATATTGCTATAGGCCTCTTGGCAGACGTGTTTCCTTGTTGTCTTTCCATCAGATTTGGAGGGACGTCCAGTTATTGGTAATGTCACTGTTGAGCAATAATTTATCTACTTGTTGATGACCATCTTTACTGCTTTCCTCGGTATATCTAATGCCTTGAAAAACTTTAGATTTCTTTTAACTATTACTTTTCAACAAGCAAAAATATCATGCCACATTCAGATTCAGAGTCAAATCATATCAATCATAGATACATTTTTGCCAGTCACTGTTGTTGAAGTGCACATGCACATTACTAAACATTGATAAAGTGAATACATTTTCCAGACCTGGCTAAGAGGGGAAGCACTTTCCAGATCTCACACAGTGGGAAGCCGGCCAGAATGGCTGTGTGACCTGATAGTGGTAAATGTTACAGAGAACTCCAGCCTGTGGGGCATGGGGTAAGGATTTCAAGCTCACTAGAAAAAACACTTTAGTACAATTCAGACTCAACTCGCATGTTGGGTTTGTCTTGTCTTGGCCGTTCAAGTAAACGGGTTTACATGTTGCAAAGAACATCCATAAGGAACAAACTCTTATGCACTCTCGGTAAGTGTTATTGATGTATTATTAATAGGCTTTCTTTGAGCTCTTCAAATGTGTGTCGAAATGGTCAGAGGGTGAATGGGTACTATGAATCCTGGAAAAGCACAGCTGCCCAGTGGACATCTAAGGTGGCCTCCTGTCAACGCTTCTGTCACTGCAGTGTGTCGAGGTCAGATGCCCTGTTTGTATACTCATGGCAGCTTAAAGGATCATCAAGTAATGTTGACTTAGGTTTCCCTGGTCTTTCTCTTCCTCTTGTCTGCTGTCCTCTCCCTGTTTTCCCAGAGTTCTGTGCCATTCAAAGCGAGGCTTTGGAAAAATACACATTTGGTAAAGGTGAGGTGTGCGCATGGTGCCCATAAAAGTGCCAATCACTATTAAATTCTGGGAGCAAAAGCATAGAGCAGAGGCAGTGGTTATCCCTTGCTTCACCCGTCCAACAAATTTTGGGACAAATTAGCCAGGTTATAGGTGTGGGTGTGAGAAATCACTGGGCCCATGGGTCCAGCAGGAGTGAGGCATGGTGTGGAATGTGTGCACCATTCAACATCAGTAGGGGACTGAGAGTGAGGATTCCCCTCAGGAATTTCCCAGAGCGATATTGCACCCATTACCATTAATTAGTCTGTTTCTGAAGAATTGTCATGGGCCTTATTGGGCCATGACACACAGACACAGGACACACAGGAAACAGGGCACACAGAAACAGTGCCTTTACGCAAACATCTCAGCAAATCACACCTGCCCAAAACCCAAAACTGGGGCTTGATGGTTATTACCAAAGGTTTGTATCTAATTTCTGAGATTTCACCAGCCTGTGCCAGATCTGGTCCAGTAGGTGGAGTCGAGGGTGTGAGCTTTTGTTGCATTCACTTGATTTTTTTTTTCTTGATTTTGTTCTGCAGACTAACATTGACTCTGACACATTTGGATATATAGGACACATATAGTAAATATATATGCAGTTATATGGAAACGGGAAGGTATTAGACCTGGATTTGCCACAAGATAAACATTGTGTATGTCAGCTATAAGCTGTAATAGCAGCTTGCACAATTATCAGTACACATCCAGGACTTATTCCAGGAACTGTCTAGCACACAGTAACCTTAAAGTGGCCTCCCTAGTAGACTATATACTAACCCAGTGATTAATCACTATGAAGTATTCACTTCCGTATCCATGTTTGTTTCAGGTACGTCATAAAAGCAACTCCACATGTTCTTAAGTTGACCTATTAGGGTTTTTATTCTATTTGTTAGAGTGACCAGACTTTACACTAGTCTGAGTTTCCAGGCTTGAGTTTACAACATACGGCTGATCATGTGAGTCATGCCAGCTGTCTTCTATTGGCCTCAACATGACTGTCTAACACACACACACACACACACACACACACACACACACACACACACACACACGCACACACATGCACTCTTTCTCCCTCTGTATGTGTACGTGTTAATGATTAACCCATGTTCAGACAGTGCACAGCCACACAATCTACCTCTAAGTCAACTTAAGTCTTACTTAAAAATAATTATAAGTGACAACTGAAAATTAACATATTGTTTTATAAAACAAAAGGGATACATAAAATAAAAACAAGAGGGAACAAGTCACCTCGGTCCGTTCAGAGTTGAGGACAGCATTTCATTCTTTACTACACGCATGTAAAGCTCATGGGTCTTGGCGACTTTGTAAATAATATTTGAAATGACCAACCTTTAATACATGCAGCTGCAGATAATAAATAAAATAGGTGAATGTGGTATATTAGATTGCAGATACTTTAAAACCTGGTTGTGGGCCTTATTATTATGGATCAGAAATTAATTATAAATACGTAATGACACTTATTCATTTAAAAACTGCTTATCATGTTGAGGATGGTTGATCTGGAACCTATCCCAATAACACTGTGTACGAAAATGGGAGCACATCCAAAAATGGGAGCTAGTCTACGACAGTGCAGCATGCACCCATTAGGGTGTTTATCTTAGATAATGCATGTACAGGTGGAAGGAAACCAGAGAATGTGGAGGAAACCAACTTGGGCATAGGGAGAATATGCACAGAAATCCACCCAAGATACAGACTGTATTCATTAATTCTGTCAGGTCATGATCAGAACATAACCTGTGTAAAATAAATACGAAGCACAAAAAGTAAAAATTTATTTTTAATGATGAATTGATTCAAGCATGTCATGTTTCAGTCTGTTTATTCTTGGGCTAAAATACTAAGAATATAACCTGTGTAATATTAAGTATGGTGTATAGCTAATGCACCAAAAGTATATATACCCCCCCTCCTTTTTTTCTCATATCCAATGGAGAATATAAGTCAAACACATAAAACAACATTTAAATAAAACAAAAATTCTTTGTCCATTTCAACTAAACACTATGATGTATATTTGCTGTCAGTTTATTCCAAGGCTGACACAATCTCCCCCTTTTCACAATATCAGGACATAAAAAAGTCAAAAAAAAGAAAAGAGAGACACTCTTACCATTATGACATTTAGGTCTTCTTCTGGACTTGATATAATATATATTTCTGGGTGTCATGAGCTGCTACACACAAACACAGACTGTCACTATTAACCTCGCCTTGCTGGCTGAGGTGTTTATTATAGTAACTTTTTGAACCAATCCCCTTCAGAAGGAGCTCCGCTGCGTGCCTGACCAATCACGAAGCGCCTTCGGGGAAAGAGGCGGGGCTTTCGTGGCTGAAACGCACGCGCTCGAGTGACGTCGGCCCCATGTTGCCTTTGCACTGTTTAGTAAACATGAGTGCTTATAATATAGTAATAAATGTTGTAGGGAGAATTAACTAATGACCTGTGAATTACAGACAGACAGATTTTATATAATATGTATGTTGATGCATTTCTAGAAATATGATGTATGTGAATACATACATACATACATACATACATATATACATACATTAATTGTCCTGCTAACGTTAAGGTTGACATTGTTGTCCTGGCACCATTGTCCATTGTCTCAGATCAGGCCTACCACAACAGTGTCATCTGCACACTTGATGATGGTGCTGGAGCTAGAATTCAGAGGTGTACAAAGAGTACAGTAGAGGGCTCAGGACACAACCCTGGGGGTCTCCGGTGCTGAGGGTGAGGGTGAGGGTGTGTGAGACACAGCTTGAGGTCTGTCCGACAGGAGGTTGGAGATCCACTGACACAGGGATGGATGGATTCCAGATCTTCCAGCTTGGTGGTGAGTTTCAAGGGAATAAGTCGGTAGGGGAACTGGAGTAGGTCCATGGATTCAGGCAGCATTTTCTCTGCCTGGAGAGTCTTGGAGGCTGCGCAGAGGAGCAACCTACCTATATGGAGTCTGTCCCTATCTTGTTTTGTGTGGACTGTCATGGAAGACCATAAGACAGGTTCAATGACTGCGATGTAGAAGAGCTTCTGTGGCAGTCCATCATTCCACAGCTGCTGTAGAAAATATATCCTCTGCTGGACCCCTTTGAGGATGGAGTTAATGGAGTTAAAAACTAAAATATGAGTATATATGTAAATATACGGGCTGGACTTATTGTCTCCTGGTTTAAAGCGGGAAGTCAATGCTTCTTAAAAGACGATTGATTGCAGCATGACTTGTCCAGGACATGTTGAAAGCGAGACACTGCAGGCAAACAGGCACATAGTTTCTCTATTCAGACTTGTTTTAATTGCTAGTGGTTTGCTCCTATTTTTAGAAGTTTTTTTTTAATTAACACTTAAAAGCTTCTTCAAGGGCTACATGGTATTAAATAAGAATAGTTTTTGCATAAAGAATTCAAGCAAACAATGGATGATGATGGATGTTTTTAATAATCAGTGCATTCTCATTTAATCAGAAAAGCACACTGTTATAAAAGTATTTTAATGCAAGGAATGCAAGGAATGCAAATGGGGAAATATCGTAAGGAAACTAAAGATAGTAAAAGAAATTAGGAAAAAATGCAAAACAACAACAACAACAACAGTATCACACCCTCGGGTTATTTTTGCATAATTAATTCATAGAGAAGTTCAATTATTTTCTTTTTTTTTTCCTTTTCTTTTCTTTTCTTTTCTTTTCTTTTAGTGCATTTAATAAGTTGACATTTTGTCAACAATTTCTTTGTTTTGAACGCACTAGTTGTGGGTTTAAGATTTGTTTAAAACCATTTAATTTAAATAAAAAAATGCTAATGAAGATTAAAAAGACATGCCAAAACAAAACTTTTTGTAACTTGGCTCTCAGTATTTAAAATGAATTTATATATTTATCAATAGAACAACAATAAAATTAATGATTTTACAGAAAATGTTTTAAGCAGAAAATACATTAAAAAATACCTATATATATATATATATATATTGATGTTTGTGTGCAACACTAAAGACTGGTGATAAATTAGACTATTATCCTGATCATTACTGTTTTGGCTCATGCACTATAAGCTCTTTGATTCTGAGTGAACAATGACATCTAGTGGCTTCATCTGACCAAATCTGTTTGACACATTATTTAAACATAGAAACAAGTGGACAACACTGAGCACAATCAGTAGACACTGTAAAGTGTGGGAGTGATTGGGAGTGAATTCCTATGAAAAGCTATGACTCCTAACCATGCTCCACTGTTCCACCCTTTACCGTCACTACTGCTATGTTTCATTCAGGCTGTTTGAAGGACACGTCATATATTCATGGTTTAGAAGAAGACCTTTTTATGCACTTACATTGTCCACTTTATTTTTCATCTGTATACCTCATGTGGCAGAAGCACTATGCGTAAAAGATGCTGATACATGTTTCAGAGCTTCATTTAATGTTCACATCAAAAATCAGAATTAATAAAAGTGCGACAGGTGTGATTTACCCCATGGCATGGTTATTTGCGCCACATGGGGTGGTTTGAGTGTTTTAGAAACTGCTGAAAAGTCTAAAAAAAAGCAAAAAACAGGCTAGGGGTAGGTCAGGGGTAAATGAACGGATTGCTGTGACCTGCCAGCAGGGACACAATAACTACTCTTATGACCCCTGTGTAGTGGAATTGACCTCCATATTTAACCCATCTGTGCAGTAAAAAACACACATACACACTAATGAACACACACTAGGGGGCAGTGAGCACACATGCCCAGAGCTGTGGGCAGCCCATATTCTTGGCACCAGGGATGGGCGCAGTTAGGAGTTAGATCCCTTGCTCATTGGCACTTCAGTCGAGTCTTGTCGGTTGTGGGGCTCAAACCTTTTCATCCGAGAAGGCATCTCAGTATATTATGAGCAATGAACAGTGATCTGAAGCCATCATGCGGACCAGGAGGCAGAGAAACTGGGACTCTGGGTGTGCACGACTGGGTGATTAGATTAGTTTCCAGGTGTTCCTCATGAAGTATGGGTAGATGCAGAGCTCCGAGGTGCTCTGAAGAGCAAGAAGGAGGAGCTCGCGCTTGAGATACGCCCTCATTATGCATAGCGGATTTGGTCCGTGCGCGCGCGCTTTCGCCGGCATTATAAGAGCGTTCACGCAACGGTGACTGAAACGCACCATCGCGACCGCATGAAAAGCGGGATACCTCGTGGACGACCTCGTGAAGGTAAGGTCTTTTTTTTTAGACAGTCCGGAGTTGGATGTAGATCCCCGGTTTGTTCCTGCAGATGCGCGGGGTTAATTGCGCAGACTTTGTGGCCACGTGAAGTTCATGCCTGATTAGATGTTTTGTGTGAGGCATTGCTCGGTGGTGGGAATCGTCTCTGGGAATGAATAGCTGTTGGGGTGAACTTCAGAAGGCAAAAAAATGAGTAGCACGGGAGAGGTGTTCATGTCGACGGAAATGACTTCCGATGCTGATGGTCGTCCTGAATGCTAATGAGACCCCTTTGTAAACCCTTTTGGCTCTGTAGAGGAGGTCCGGGCCACAAACAGCTCTTTGATAACAGACACTTCAGGATGTTACAAGTCCTGACACAAGCCGCACTTCTGTAGCCTTTTATTAGACAGGTCTCACCAGTAACTTTTACTACTTTTGCTCCTAAAGTTTGTCAACAATAACAATTTATGTAGCTGTGTTTGTTTTTGATTTGATTTGATCTCGTGCTTCTTAGTTAAAAAAAAAATTCTAGCTACTTTGCATGCATTTTGTGCAACACTTTCATGCATGTCTCTTTGTCCTTGCTCATATTGTTTTTTTTTTTTTGGACCTTCTTTGGACCTTGAATATGTTTTCATTATCAGGTTGTCCTTAAAAGATGTTTTGTGTTTTTTAAGTTAGACATATCTTATTGTAATCTGTATTATTTAGACTAATTATATCTTTAAAATACAGTCCTTTAAATACAGTGGTGTTGTTCCTGTTCCCATCAGGTTCGACGTTTTGAGCCGTTTCTTCTCCGTTTTATATATTTTATATTTGCTAAGACATTCGATATGTATCTCTTACACGGTCATGTCAAAATACTGCACGTTTCAAAGTTACATAACTGAACCTTAAGGACACAATTGGTTTAGCTTTTCCGCTTATATACAGACTAGTAGTCAGTAACCTTGTTCTGAGAGTGTGTGTACTGAAGTCTAGTAACGATATCAGATTCCTTCAAAAAGATAAAAATACTGGTGCAATCCTTATAAAGTGCACACACACGCACGCGGACAAATACGGAATTTATGCAATTAAAGCACAAGAATTATGAGAACCTGTTGAAACTTGAAGGAAGGAATAAAAGGCACAACAGGATGATAGAAAAAGACAGGACAACATGCCACGTTTACCATGATAGACCGAATGCGTGAAACAGTATTGGACCAAAGCAAAGAATAATTAAACGTAATATTTAGAAACGTGAACTGGATCGCGCGGAAACCGGTGTATGAATAACATGAGGCACTGTGAGCTAATAAAGAAAAAAACAATAACAGTAAACAATAACCTGATGCCAGGTCTCAGCAGGACTTAGATGTGGAGAACAGAGTAGAGCTAACATTTACAGAGGTAAATATCAAACTAGACCTGCAAGCTAGACTGGGTATAACAGGACTTTACATGAGACTAGGCAAGGCACTGCACATAAACAGGGTATGAACATGAAAAAAAAAAACTTTGTGAAAAAAAAAAATATATAAATATTATATAAATATTAGTGCTGTCAAAGTTAACGAAATAATAACGCATTAATGCGATCTCAAATTATCGTGATTAAAAAAAATAGTGCCGTTAACGCAAATTCTAATTTGGCCCTGCGATTCACCCGTAGTT
>JAOVVF010032215.1:0-10892 GCA_028565595.1 Duopalatinus emarginatus | reverse complement strand
ATTTGAATCTCAGTAATTAAGATGGACTAACTTTTGGTGTATTGAGGTCCTAGTGTGGGACCTTTTTTTAATATAGTCAATTTAAATTGTTAGTTTTTAAAATTTTACATAAGAGAAAATACCTATTGTTCAACTTAGAAATAATGCACTTACTGTCAGGTGATACAACTTACTTCTGGGTATACTGTATTTATCTGTTTACAGATGTGTTGGCTTGACGCACAACCCGAGCCAGAAAGGAAAGGGGAAAAGAGTCGCACTAAACTCTCCCTGAATCTTTAATTTTTAAATTGGATTTTATCCTTTAACGCTACCTGTACCTCGTGCTGGTGCACTACAATTACTGAAAGGTGCGACGAGAGGGCTCGCTCCGAAACGTGCTTAAATAAATGCTGGGACAGGTGCCTCTCGTCAGCACTGACTGCCGCCACTATAAGAGACCGCTGGGTGCTGGGAGGTTATTTTCACCAACAGCACCCTGCCCATACTGCCACGACCGCCCAGCAGCGGCCAGTGGCACTGAGCGACCCCTTATAGATGGATATTACTTTTATTTACTATATAGATGTAAAACTATCTATCTATCTACCTACCTACCTTCCTACATACAGATGGATATTACTTATATCTAGTATATGGATATAAAACCACTTTTCCTTTCTCTCTCCCTAGAATATTGTACACTCTCTCCCAATCACCACTTAACCCTCCATAGTGCTCCATATATGCTGTTCATTCATGGCATTTTAACACACATTAATGCTGTTATTTCAGGAGACAACAGGAGCCAAAGGACAAGCACTGAGGCTAAGGCTCAGGCTAAGAAACCGAAAGGAAGTTATCTTAAGAGAAAGAAATACAGTACAGTTAATCGAGAATACATGTTATTTAATGTTTTAATCATATATTGTGTATTAAAACTGGATATGATTGCTTTTTATTGAATATTAATACCACATTCTGTAAAAGTTTAGCTAACAGTAAATGCAGCCTGATATATTGAAGCTTTTGACAGGATTAATGTAATATAATTCCTGCAGGGACTGTAGCCAGGAGACATGAAAGGAATGCAAATCCAACACCACCAAACATCAGTCCTCGCTCAACCCCACTCACTCCACCTAGAGAGAGAGAGAGAAAGAGAGAGAGAGAGAGAGAGAGAGAGACAGAGAGAGAGAGAGATCATAACTGAGTGTATAAAGTAGGGGTTGCATAGGTTACTTTGGATGTGAAGTAAACCACTTATTGACCATTGTGCTTGTACACACATTTTACCTTTGCAGTTAACACATTTGTGCAGTGAAACACACACACTAGTAAACACACACACTAGGGGGCAGTCAACACATCTGCCCAGAGCAGTGGGCAGAACCTATACACAGCGCTTGTTGAAGGTTTGGTGCCTTGCTCAAGGGCTGGTTGTGCAGCACCTCACCGCTAGCTACATTAGCTTATTAGATTCGGTATTCCCCTATTGTGGGTTTTTTCCGCTTAGATTTCTCCAGTGGCCTCTTTCCTCTTCCTAATTTTGCCTGTCTGGTAAAAAATACTGAAAATACTTTGCAATTCTTTTGTTGGTTATAATTGAAACACTAAAGTATTAATGGTAGGACATATAAATGTTGTCTTACCTTTTAATGGAAGGACAGTCAGATTGATCACTGAGGAACAGTAGTAATTCCCTGAGTCTGACACAGAGGCATTCCTTATCACGAGTGACGAGTTTGGTAATATAACGTAGCGTTCGTCTGGATCTCGTTTGTACATGAACGTGTTTCCGCTCACTTGCCAAAAAAAGGTAGTAGTTTCTAGTTTCTCATTACTCATAGATTTGCTCCATGATGGTCTTCCCAGACTGTTGCAGAAGATCATGAGGTCCGTTCCTTCAGTGTGACTCTGATTAAACCGGGCTGCAAAAACATGAATGAAAGGTTGGTACAAGTCTGAAAAAACTCAGATTTAGGTTAGTCTTATGAAACATACAGCTCTGTGTCACAGTTTAATAATAATAATAATAATAATAATAATAATAATAATAATACCAAGTTTATTAAAAATCTACTATATAACAGAGAACAGAACCTTGTGGAACACCAACAATATTTATTATTCTTATAATAAGATCAATGGTATCCAAAGCTGTACTACCAGAGCAACCAGTGCTGTATCAGTACTGCATTTAGTAAACCCTGATTAAAAGTTTTCAGTTTGAAGAATACATTTAACTGTAGACCAACAAGGTTTTCTAGAATATTAGAGATAAATAGGAAGGTCTACAGTTCAACCCCCTGAGAAGGATCAAGGAAACATATTCAATGGGAATATAGTTAACAATGTATCCCAAAGGAAACACAAGTTCATTTTTTTTTTTTACCTACCACTGAATGGAGTGACAGTCAAATTCACCACTGGAGATTTGTTACAGTAGTAAATCCCAGAGTCTGACAGAGAGGCATTCCTTATCACAAATGATGAATCGGGTAATATCTGGAAATGGTTGTCTAGATCAAGTTTGCAGATGAAAAGGTCACCGCTTCGTTGGGAAATGTGAAGGTCTATCCTTCCGTCATCAGTGTATTTACTCCAAATCACTTTCTCATAATTTTCACAGGGGAGGATGATGTTACTTCCCTCTGAGACAGTGGCCATAAACACATGGGTAAAAGGTTAAATAGATAGTAAAAGTAAAAGTGTGGCAGCCATGGCCTTGTGGTTAGTCCCGGGTTCGATCCTCGTATAGGCCAAGACAGGTGTTCATTGTGTTCACTGCCCCTAGTGTTCACTAGTGTGTGCGTTTCACTGCATGGGTGGGTTTAATGCAGAGGTCACATTCCTCTATGTGCAAGCACAGTAGGCAAATAATTCACTTTCATATGGTGTTTATTTCTTATTGAATATTTCCGCAAGCTTGTGGAGTCCATGCCTATAGAGGACCGGCTCAATACACTTCAGTGTACTGAACTTTAGTGTACTTCAGTGTATATACAATAAGACTAATATTTAAATAGTTAATAATATTTATATAATACAATGGACTAGGGTAAGTAAATGTGAAAGTACTCTTCTGACCACTGCAGTGGAATTTACCCCTACTTTTAACTCATCCATGCAGTGAAACACACACATATACATTAGTGGACACCACGGGCAGTCACTACTGGTGGACAGGCATATATTCGCAGCACAGGGGGAGCAGCTGGGGGTTAGATGCCTTGCTCAAGGGCACTTTAGTCAAATCTTTTTCGGTTTTGGGGCTCAAACCTGGGACCTTCTTGTTCCAAGGCAGGTTATTTAACCATAAGCCTATGCCTGTTAAGGTTAGTGTTAGGGCTAGAGTTAGGGTTAGTGTTAGGGCTAGAGTTAGGGTTAGTGTTAGGGCTAGAGTTAGGGCTAGAGTTAGGGTTAGTGTTAGGGCTAGTGTTAGAGCTAGAGTTAGGGTTAGTGTTAGGGCTAGAGTTAGGGTTAGGCATAGCATTAATAAGTTACATTTATCATTATCTGGAAAATCCTGATAAAGACAGTGAAACTGTTTGTGTTAGATATGTGTGTTAGATATATATGTGTGTGTGTGTGTGTGTGTGTGTGTGTGTGTGTGTGTGTGCATACGGGCTCTGTGGTTTTGCTGCACTGCAGAACTTTTATTAATTCTTACCTGTGGCTTCACTTATAGCAGACGTAGCTATGTAGGTGTTCATCAATGACTTGGATGAAACTAGAATATAGAACACCATGGGTATCATTGCATTGAGTTTATCAATAATAATAATAATAATAATAATAATAATAATAATAATAATAATAATAGTCATTGGTCTTATTAAAAAAAACACCATTTAACTCAGAGGCTATTTAAGGAAACTAAACCAATCCAGTATACAGGCTGCCAGTGCACTACATATGTGTGTGTGTGTGTGTGTGTGTGTGTGTGTGTGTAGGAGAGTGTGTGTTTGTATGTGCGCGTTCTTGTATTTATATAGTTGTGAGCACCAAATGATAGGAATATCTGACCTTTTGGTGTTATAAAGATATTTTTGCTGGTCTACACTAAGAAAACAGAGTTCATTCGACATCTCGTTATGAAGATCATCAGAACTATAGTAAAGACAATCATGTTTGTGTGTGCATGTGTGTGAAATCGATCTGTTCCCCCTGCGTACAAGCAGACATCTCGGAAAAGATTTAACTGATCAGTATTTTAGGTAAATGCACGTAAATAAATACATCCCGATATAAAATAAAGATCTGAAACCTCAGACTTCTTCTCTTAAATTTCTCTTCTCTTGTTGTTGTTGTCAAAACGGGAAATGAGAAGTGGGTCAGTGGTTTTAAGTGGTGGCTGTCAGTGCCTTCTGAAACAGCTTTCCAACAGTTTGAATGATAAGCTAACCAAACACCCACCTGTTGTGCCCACAGCTCACTTCTAAATAATACAGTTTACTGATAAAATTAGATCTACAAAATCCCTTTAACTTTAATTAAACAATAACACTATTTATGTATTTAATATTTTAATAACATTTTAATTCACTAATGATATTTATGTGCTTAATATTGACTTTGCATGGAATTTTATAGTGTTTTTACAGCCAAAATTTACATTTTAGTGTGACAGTGTCATTTACTGTCAGACATTGTCACTGGACCTAATACTGACCCTAATTCAGGATGATAACATTTTTGTCTATTTCAGACCAACTCCACCCCATGTGCTTCAGAACAACACCTGCATGTGTGAACACAGAAATGTGCAATTTCAGCATTAAGTCCTAAATAAATAATGCACAAGCTAAACCAACACACTCTTAAACACCAACCTATACCAAGTTCATGGTTAAAAATTAACCACTGCATAACAAATAAAAAATATTCACCCACCTTCTGATGCTTTGACTGTCAGATTGATGAATAGATTATCAGTACAGTAGTAAATGCCAGAGTCTGAGGCTACAGCTTTCTTTATAAGCAGTGATGAATCAGGCAAAATAACATATCGGTTGTCTGGATCACGTCTGCACACATACATATCTTCCTCATCTTGAACAAAATAAATGATCTCTGGGTTGTCATCTGTTTTTTTTGCCCAGTAGGCTTCATCATCTTTGCAGTGCAGTCTGATATCTTTCCCCTCTGTGCGGCTCTGACTGAATCCAGCTACCAAAATATAGAAGTTTATTAATTTTACCAAAACAAATGAAACGTACACCAATCAGCCATAACATTAACACCACTTGCCTAAACGGCCTCCCAAGAGCTCTGATCCATCAAGGCAAAGATGCCAAACCTCTGAAGGTGTTTTGTACCAAGACATTAGTAACAGATACTTCTGTGGAAGCTAACTACTGTGTACTGATGTCTACAGCTCCTTCACTACAGACCAGAAAGTGAACTATTTGCCTACTGGGTTTGCACACAGAGGAATGTGACCTCCATATTTAACCATCCATACAGTAAAACACACACACACACACACACACACCATTGAACACTAGAGGGCAGTAAAAAACACTTGCCCCGAGTGGGGGGGCATGGTGCACAGGGAGCAGTTGGGGGAGTTGTATTGTTCTTAAGGAGCTCTCAAGTGGACTTCTGGAGGACCGTTTATTTTCTTGAGCTTGTGAAGAAGTCTGATAGGATCAATAGTAAAAGGACACTTTCTTCAAACTGGAGCTCTTACACAACCACATGTAAGCTGAGTGTAAACTAGTTGTAGTAGTAAACTAATGTTTTTGGTCTCAACTGTACATGAAAGTGATTTTAATAATCTGAATGAGGAGCCTAGAACATCAGAATGAATCTGAAAGCCTCATTATTGACTAAGTGAACTATACTATATGATACTACACAGGCAAATGTTATATGTGTTTTGCAGTTAAAATTAATTTTTTTAAATCCCCCCCCCCTTTTTTTTCACCCCAGAATGTGCAAAAACCCCATTTTGGCCAGCTTCAAACACAAACCACTGTGAGAGCAAGCAGCCGTGGCCAGAGGAAGTGGTGATGTTTTTTTCTCTGAACTAGATCAGAACATGGTAAACCCAATCTGCATGTAATGAGGCTACCAGCAGATTTTTGCTCATAAAGACATTGAAAGCAAACAAAGATTATACCATGGGGTGTGTGAGTGTGTGTGTGTGTGTGTGTGTGTGTGTGTGTGTGTGTGTGTGTGTGTGTGTGTGTGTGTGCGCATGCATGTTGGAGAGAGGGGCACACGCTAGTCAAGACAGAGGGAAGAATATTTAAGCTCTTTTTACATACAGGCATAAATTTTTTTGTCATGTCATTTATTTATTTATGTATTTATTTATTTATTTATTTATTTATTTACAGATGCCCCTGTCTGTGAGACTCTACCCCTTGTGTGTGTGTGTGTGTGTGTGTGTGTCAGAGTCTCAAGTCTTACCTGTCACTCACTCCTGTTAATATGCAGCTGTAAGCAGAGTTTGTTACACACTCCGAGCAAACACTTATAGCTCGGAAAATCACTTAAATGAAAAGAGCGTATAATGACTGAGCAGAAAATGTTTGAGTTATGATAGGTCGAACACACATGTAAATTTAGGACTATTAATTCTCATGGCCAAGAAATGAACATTGAACTCTATGGAGCCTTTTCTACTGCCTGATGCCAAACAAATGCCCATAACTCATAAAATAAAATGTCAAACATTAAGATATTTTGGGACTTCAGAAAGGACAAGTATGTCTACCGTTTAAAATTAGGACAATCTGGTAATTGTCCTTTCTGATAGATTTCAAAAGATTTCAATGTTTGACATTTTATTTTTTGATTTATAAGGATTTGTTTGGCATCAGGCACAAAAAAGCCCATTGAGTCCTATATAAATTTCTCAATATCAGGAAATCTTTTTTTTTTTTATTTTCATGTGCGTTCAACTTGTCATAAATCTGAAGTGACAATAAATAAGCAAGTCATAAGCATGTAAATAGGTGCAAACTATATTTTTCTATTAACAGGTGCATATTAACAGGAGTTAAGTGACAGTGTGTCACTTACAGACTGGGGTATCTGTATATAAATAAATAAATTACAGTAATATTTTTGCCGGTGTGTAAAAAGACCATGACTACACTACACTACCCTTTGTTCTGTGTATTTAACTTGTCATAACACAGATATATTCCTCTCTCTATTCTATTCCTCCCTCTTTCTCTCTCTCTCTCTCTCTTTCTCTCTCTCTCTCTCTCTCTCTCTCACACACACACACACACACACACCTGCATAAACGTCATACATTGACCCTAAACTTGCTCGATCCAGGGTATTAGCTATAATATTGGCCCCAACATGGCACACATGTTCAAGCACTCTTGTAGCGCTATCTAGTTTGTAGCGCTATCTAGTTTCGTTTATTATACATAAGACTAGATGTGTAAAATACCAGCTTTTGTATAAACTCATCTATTTAAACACCCCAACAACATAGACCTCTGAATATCTATTGGATATCTAATATAGATATTGACAGATACAGGAATCGTTTGATTGCAGTGATTGCCTCAAATTGTTGTGCAACAAAATATTAAGTTAGGATTACCATCATTTCTGTCCAGGCCTGTTTCAGGAGTTTACTTTTTTATCTGACTTTCATTTGTTCTATTTCATAGAGCTTTTATTTATTACTTTTGTCAGATTTAAGTTATTTCTGTTACCATTGTGGGTTTTTCTTTCATTAACCGAGGGGTACCAACAATTTTGTCCACTGAAAACCCTATGCCACAATCCTGGAAAAACATCAGGAAAGAAGAATGCAGCTGTTTGCAGCTCCAATGCAGAAGCACTATTCACATGATGTCACATTAATATGAAATCATATGCACAATTTTATACATATTACCTATATATTTACATAGAAATTAATGCCCAGTTTCTTTGATATACAATGCACAATGATAAAACTTTAACAGAAAACATGTTCACTGACCTGATGCTGGAGTCACAGTCAGATTTATCATTGCATAACTATTACAACTGTAAATCCCTGAGTCTGAAAGAGACAGACTCTTTATCAAAAGTGAGGAATCAGGTAACACCATGAAGCGGTCATCAGGATCACGTCTGTACATGGTGGTTTCTTCCTTAATCAAAATAATAACACATTTCATACCCCCATCATCAGTGTTTCTGATCCAAACCGGTTTCTCATCATGTTCACAGTGGAGCATGATGTCAGTCCCTTCTGTGCCTCTTCTGCTAAACTGAGCTGCCAAAATACAAATTATCTTTCATTAATATACAATTACAAATATAATCTTTGACAAGCTTTCTTTTTTTAAGCCAGATACCACATTTCATTAAACCAGAAAAAAATGGTCAGCCAAGTTAAAACCATGTTGACTTCAAATTACATATCAACAGCTAAAGACAACTCAACAGGCTGGGCTTAAATATGCATGAAATCACCAATGCATTCATCTTTAGGAGGTGTTTTTTACCTCCTGCTTGGAGCTAATTCTGGGAATACTGGGCAGAATGAGTTAAAATTCTCACATGCTCTAATCCTAATGCCACACACTTATTCACACCTAGAGGCAAAATAAATACTTGTTATTTTGGAACCACCAGTTTTTGCTAAATCACTACTAATATGCAATTGAAATTATATATGGTTAGTGTAGAAAGTAACTAAATGGTAAATCTTTATTAGAATAAACAGTAGCGCATTACACTGATGTGGAGCAGAACTAAATACCCAAGAACACACCATATATAATGTATATAACCATATATAACCTTTTTTCTGTGATGGCTGTTGATCACTCAGTAGTAAAATCCCTTTAATCTCTTTTAGTCTCCCCTTTAATGCTTTTGGCCCAAAAGCATCACATCAACTGCTTACCACACACATTTTCCCAAAGGTTGCCTCTCTTGGCCTTGAGAAGTCCTAACCTTCATTGAAGTGCCTCGTAACACACTGGTGACCACTCTGTCATCCGGCTAAAACATTACAACAGTTCCTCTACAGGAAAACAAACAAAAGTTATCGAGGTATCTGGGAGTCTCGCCCAAGAACCATCAAATCCACTGGGAACGCCCAATGCCTGAGATGTTTACATTTACATTTACGGCATTCAGCAGACGCCCTTATCCAGAGCGATTTACAAAAGTATGTTTAAACACAGACCACACACAACACAACTTTACAGATTGGCCTATTATAAGAATAACACACAAACCACAGTTTTAAAGGTCCGTATCAGGCAATATCCGTATAACTATCATGCATTTGTCTAATCAAGTCCCGGTCTTTTGTATTGAGATGTTGAGAGGCTTTGACGATTTGGTTGCCTTTCCTTAAATAAATGATAAGTTTCAGCTACTTTAGAGACATACACACAAGTTACTTTAGAAACTTTAACACACAACAGGTTTAACTTATTTTACAAACTTAAACAAAACAAATTTCAGCTGATTTTAGAAACTTTAACACACAAAAGGTTTCAGTTACTTTGAAGTTGCACAAAAGTTTTCTGACAATTTTCAGTTACTATAGAAACTTTAACACATAAGTTTCAGTGACTTTAGAAATATAAACATATATACCTCTTTCTCATACCACTTTCTTTACCACAGTACACCAGGATTTACTCGAACCCAGAATTATCCTTGTCCTTAGGTTTTTAAATAATGGAATAATCTTTTACTTACCAACTTATCTTGCCCCCTTTCTAGTTCAGAAAACCCTCGACTGGGTGGCTCTGTCTATACTTTTTACATGATTATACAAATATACTATGTTCACCACTCTTCAAATACAGTCTATTTTTCTCTGGCTGATTCAACACTAAATCACATTAAAGTTGTAAATGGCACTTGTGTTTTGTTATTATAGAACCATTAATTTTATGCTATTTTACTACTAACATGCAAGTAAAATTATACTTGGTATAATAGGATACTATTCTTGCCACTAATTTAGTTTAGATATATTTGTCTCAGCTGGCGATTAAACACTACAAAGAAAATAAAAGTATGCTCAAATTAGTCTTGTAATACTAACACTGTGCTCTATATACTATGCAGGGTTTGATGAGTACAGTGGTAGGAGTACAAGACAAATTTAAGCACACTTTTAATTTGTGGATCTACGCTGTGTTTAACCAGATGGGCTCACAAACAAACAACAGACTTGGGTGCCTAGGATGAGTTGTTAATTAGTTGTCTTTTTTAGACTATTTTTGATAGGTACTATCCACTGTATACTGGGAGACACCCCACAAGACCTGCAGTTTTGGAGATGATCTGAGCCAGTCGATTAGACACCACAATCTGGCCTTTGTCAAAGTCACTCAGACCTATATACTTGCCCATTTTTCTTGCTTCCAACACATGAACTTTGAGGACCAACTGCTTATTTACTGCTTAATATCCTAATCTAACCCACATCCACTTTACTTACCAGACTGAGCAGAGAGAAGGACACACTGCACGAGCAGGAGTGAGAGAGAAATATAACGCTTCATCACAGTCTTGTGTGTGTGTGTGTGTGTGTGTGTGTAAGAGACAGAGAGAGAGTGAGAGAGACAGACAGACAGAGAGAGGGGGGATGTGGTGTAAAAAGAGAACAGAATAAGACCTCTGTGGTCCAGGTGACTGCGTATGTGTGTCATTTATGACCTCTCTACGAGCACTAGGTGTCATGTGTTGTGTCTCTCCATGAGGAAAAAGCTTCACAAACATGATATTTACATGTGGTTTTAGACCCTTACATTATTTTTATACATAGTCCGTGTTTTTTTTTTTTTGTTGTTGTTGTTTGTTTGTTTTATTAATATATGTTAACCTGTTGTTATTTAAGAATTTATTTAAAGATGTTAAATTTGACATTTTTTATCATGTGATGTGGCTTTGATTGTAACATGACATTACACCAT
>JAOVVF010032212.1:0-10898 GCA_028565595.1 Duopalatinus emarginatus | reverse complement strand
GAGTGGATAAATGAGTGAGTGGATGGGTGAGTGAGTGAGTGAGTGAGTGAGTGAGTGAGTGAGTGAGTGAGTGAGTGGATAAATGAGTGAGTGGATAAATGAGTGAGTGGATGGGTGAGTGAGTGGATGGGTGAGTGAGTGAGTGAGTGGATAAATGAGTGAGTGGATAAATGAGTGAGTGGATGGGTGAGTGAGTGAGTGAGTGAGTGAGTGAGTGAGTGAGTGAGTGAGTGAGTGAGTGGATAAATGAGTGAGTGGATGGGTGAGTGAGTGAGTGAGTGAGTGAGTGGATAAATGAGTGAGTGGATGGGTGAGTGAGTGAGTAAATGAGTGGATGAGTTAGTGAGTGAGTGTATGAATGTGTGTATGTGTGTGTGTGTGTGTGAGAGAGAGAGAGAGAGAGAGAGAGAGAGAGAGATCAGTGGAATGTAAAATCCTTGACATCCTGGGAAACAAATGAAGCACTACAGTGAATATACCACTTTGTGTTTATTATTTTATTACATATTTATTATAATTATATTACATATCTTATTTAGAATAATATAATAATAAAAGTGTTTATTAACATTAAGGAGGTTTTAGCTGCAGAAAGTTTAAAAGTGTGATGAAATGTAAAGGTTATTATTTCAGTAAAAATTAAAATACTAATTTATACTAAATTTATACTAATAATAAACAGAATTTCATATACTTATATAAAGTCATTATAAACTGTTAGAATTAAAGGTTATAGGCGCCTTAAGTTCGTGAGCGCGCGCAGGTCGGGGCTGGTCTCACTGACTGGTGAGTCACAGACGCGCGCGCGGACCGGAAACCACGGTAGCGCTGAAAACGGATAAATTCCCCGTCTACAGCCCCACAATGGACAGAGCACAACGTGAGAGAGTGAGAAACAGACAGAGCGGGTGCGCGCGTGCATGTGCATGTGCGTGTATGTATGTGTGTGTTGGGTGCAACTGACCAGTGACGCGCATTAACAATCCTCAGAACCGGACACTTCAACCTGCCTCCAGCGCGCGCCAGAAGTCCACCGACTGACTAACTGGAGGAGCGAACATAATAAATATAATAATAAACATCCCGGAAAATTTACTGACTTACAAGAAGAGGAACTTTTTATTCATTAAGATGTTGGAGATCTTTTTAGTGATGCTGTGTGGACTGACGAGCCGCGTCCTGACCAAGGGTAAGTGTTTCATTACACTCATAATAATCTAAATAATAATAATCATAATAATAATAATAATAATAATAATAATAATAATAATAATAATCATAATAATCATAATAATAATAATAATAGATTCTTATTATTGTGTAATAATAATACTTGTTGTAATTCATAATTGTAATTTAATTGTGTAAAACTTAAAAGCAAGAATTCCACCAGTGTGTAAACTGAAACACACCTCAGTAAACAACCGAATGTGTCCCCAGTAAAAGACAAACTGTAATGACTAATGATGCAGGGTGGGGTACTGTGAACAATATAGTGTGTGTGTGCGTGCGTGTGTGTGTGTGTGCGTGCGTGTGTGTGTGTGTGTGTGAGCCGTGTTAATGATTTACAGGAATAGTTTATCTACAGTGAGGACATAAGGAGACACACTAGAACTTTATTGTTCTTGAAGTGATCATCAGAACTTAGAGAACTGTTCCATTACTATTGACTGGAGTCTTGGTGTTTTAGAGTAGGTTTATATTGAGAAACATCGAGCCTGTTCATTTATATTATTTTCTCAGTGTAGGGCTGCTGTAAGGAATCGTGCACGTGATATTTGCCTGGTTTATGGCTGCGTCTGAAATGGCATACTTCAATACTGCATACTAACTTGGAGCGAGTACATACTATTTAACCTCTGAGCTAGTATACACATCTAGTATGGGAGCGTGTAGTACGCACACCACCTTGGACGCACTTGATCCGCCATCTTACCAACAACCTCTGACCCGAGACGTCACACCGCTCGAGTCCCACACAATAATTATTTATAGTTTCAATTTTAATTAACTTAAAATTTCATTTGTAATTAAAAATAAAGATAAAACAGATAAAACAGGCTCTCAGTTCACTCGCAGTGCATTATGGGATACGTCAGGCTCGGATAGTGTGCTGAGGAGAGTACTAGAAAATCTCTCCTGACCTGGTAGGACATCCGGGAACCTTTCACATACCACCTGATACATACTAGGAATTGAGACGCACTACATCATGTTGCATACTAGATTCACATACTAACTAGTACGGGAGTATGGCGTCTCGCACCCTAAAATATGGCGACTACAACCCAGAATGCAATGCACATAATCAAATACATATAAGTATGTAATCGGTAAGTATGTAGTAATATTGCTAATACAAAAATATGTATTTTTTACAGATATATCCTATGTACTGTGTGTGGATGTGTGTTAGATCTGATGTGGTTTGCTAATGAAGAGGATTTATTCAGTCACAGTATCACAGATATTAATAATCTGTAGCTCATCACAAATGAATGCATTAGGATGGACAGAAATTCTGCATTACATTAAAATGTGCATAACTAATGACTGAAACCATGTTAAAAAGGCTCTTCAGTAAAAAACATATTTGCATATGTGTTTAGACTTACATACTAAAACAGACTGAACATGTACTGTTTAGTATGTTAGACTGTACAAACTAAAACAGGTCATAAAAAGAACATTTCTTTTCATGACTGAGGTCGATGGGACACACGTTTCAATTCATTTTCATATTGAGCAGCTACTGATGCGATACGATGATATGATTAATCCCTATTTCGACAATGCGATTTGACAAGATTTACATCAAAACAACAGGGCACGCCTCCAGCTGATGCCAGACTTGTCCACTGGCCAGAGAATGACGCATGAAACTGAGAAATCCAACTAAATTTTAAATTATTGCCATTGCATTAGCCATTTATATATAATAATGTATAAATAACTTAGGTTTTACTAATGCAAAAATGTCAGAAAGGATGCATTCTGAGTTTTTCCCAAATTTTATCCAGTGCACATGATTTTAAATGTAGTGTGTAAATGTGTAAACTTTTATACTGGTGCATTGATGCAAATTAAAGGATCCAAACATATCTAGAGTGCACATACTTATTACCAGAAGCTCAGAAGTCCTGAAGGAACCTGAATGACTTTGGTAAAGGTTGGTTGGGTTGAAGTAAAATAAAAAAAATCTGATATTCTCTTTGCACCACTGTAATTTGTTCACAGGTACTCACGGGTTGACCATGTCTTGTGTTAGCCACAAATACCAGCATTAAACAGATAATAAACAGATGATAGATATATAATGCTGATTTAAAAATATATAGGGGTGAGTCAAAAGAAAACATGTACATGTATAATTGCGAGCATCCAAAACCTGTATAGACAATAAAACCTCAGTGGCCAAGGGTGACATACAAGCTAACTATACATGAATACATATATTTAGCACCATGTGCAATAAACAGTGCAGATAAAATCATTTTCAGAGTAAAGAAACCCGAATCACTTTGGTCGATTTGATTTCATCAGACTCTTTCATATAAAAAAAAAAAATTAAGCTTAAAATCTCTGACATATAAAAACTATATAAAAAAAAAACCCCTCTCCATTTAAAAGTTTTTCCAGTTGTAGATGCTGTTGTAGTTAAAGGAATTCTGAAAAAATGGCCAGACTCACTTTCTGAATCCTGGAACACACCCTAACACAAAGAACATTAACAATCTAACATAAGACTTCTGTAACATTTGGTCTGAAGTGATTAAATCAAATAAACAAAGAGAGCACATCTAATTGATCATACAGAAACACACTCATCTGTTTCCTTGATGAGAATCCAATCAACTACAACATCTCTAATGTTGTCTCTAATAATAAAAAGATTTCTAAAAAGTTTATGTAAAAATGTTACGTATAAAAGAAAAACATCCAGTCACTGATATGGCATGATATTTAACATATCATATGTGGTTTTATTCCATCAACAGTTAATTAGCTATCAGTTAGTGTATTGACTGTGTATAATATGATTAACAACATATTATTAGGTTTACAGTAAAGTCAAGTTTACTTTACTGATGTTCATTTAGACATTTAAACGTTAACATGTTGTGCATTTGATATACCTGCCCCTTGATTTACAAACTGGTCCCCAAGGCTGAAATGTGTGCCAGAGAATCTGTGTAAAACACAAATTATTTGGCTTTATGCATGTCCTGGACACGGCATCATGAGATCAGTTAATCATAAGCTAATGCACTGCTTTTTCCAATACAATGACACAACGATCCATGGAAAACACCTGAGAATTTCCTGTGGAAACCTCTAGTCAAACATACAGTCATGTGAGGACTAGACATTGTGTCTGTCGTTATGCCAAATGTACAGAAAACACTTAATTATTATCACACACGAGCCTCCAAAAGTATTGGAACAACAAGGCCAATTCTATCTGGGTTTGAAATCAAACAATAGAAATGAGACGACAGATCAGAGATTTAGATCTGTTAAAACAGCTTTATATAAATTTACTAATTTTTCATTAATAACCTTTGACCAACAGGTGTTTCTTGTTGTATGTCCTGTTAAACATTGGTTTAAGCTCATTGGTTTTGTTTGTCAAGACTGCATTTGTTGTTAAGAAGGATAAAGCAACATGAAGACCTGAGAGCTGACTATAGGAGAAAAGAAAGCTACCTTCTGCTGAGAAAAAAAGGAAAAATGCATCAGAGCCACAGCACTAGCATTAGGCTTGGCCAATATAAAATCCACAAAAAACACACTGGTGTATTAACAACCAGACATTATCACAAAATGCAAGAGCTGTAAATAAGGACAGTGGTGGACCTCTGATCAGAAGGTTGTTATCAGGACCACCACCAAGTTGCCACTGTTGGGCCCTCGACTGCTCGGTTGTATAAATGAGATCAATACAAGTCGCTCTGGATCAAGATGCCTGCCAAATGTAATAAATGTAAACACAATGTAAATGTTTGAAAAAAACACAAACAGCAGTAAATTGGTTGGTGTGATACAGCGGTAACATTGCTGGGCTCCCATGTGAGAGACCTGGGTTTGATTCCTGATCTGGGCAGCCAGTCTGTGCTATATAAGGGTTCTTGGGCAAGACTCCTAACACTATGATGGCCTACCTGTAATACTAATAACCTTGTAAGTCACTCTGGATAAGAGCGTCTGCCAAATGCCGTAAATGTAAGTGACATTATTAACAGCCTCCATGGGGCAGTGGTGAAGAAATCATAGTCCACCCTTTGAAGAAGACTTAAAGAGCAGAAATATAGTATAATATAGCATGCAGGAAGATTTAAGATGAAGGACTTGTTTTGTTGTCAGTCTCCCTATCACACACACACACACACACACACACACACACACACACACACACACACACACCAAGAAAATTATCATTTGTATCCAGATTTCACTGTGTATCAGCAACAGGAAGGACAAAAGGAAGACATGCAGAAATAAATTATCTAGACTACATGTTGCTCATCATGTGCATGAAATCACGTAGACACACAGACGGGAGTAAACCTGCTGGGTTTGTAAACAAAAGGTTGAACTGAGGTTGTCTATGTTTTGTTCATTTTGATAATAAATATGATAAATCTAATAACTTTGATAATAATAATGAGGTTGTGATTTTCACCACTGTATCAGAATGTAAATATGAGCGCTCTGCCTATGATTCACGTTCCCTGGGGTCCACGGAGCCCATGTTGAGAACCAGTGTGCTACTTAATTAACCAGTTAATACACCAGGGTGTTCATCAGACCTTGCACCTTGAATTTAGTGCACCATTAAAATCATTTTCTGTTAAAATGATTCCTAATTATCAGATTGCTCACTGTACCACTGTCTCTTTTCATGTACTGAAACATGATTATCAGCTGATATCAACACTAGTCCAATATTAATATTACAACTACACACTTATAGTAAAAAAACATGTATATGTATATGAATGACATGTATATATATATATATATATATATATATATTTTATTTTATTTTTTTCTCCACCATATTATTGGTGGTATTGGCCCAATACAGATCCGAGGTATCAGACCGGCACCATATTTACTTATTAGTCTTACAATAATAAAACACTTTGCGTTCTGTGGCTTGGTTACCAGATCCACAGTACTGAACCGCAGTCAGACGTAAATTCATTTTAGCGTGTCTGTGACTCACAGGTCATGCGCAACACATTCACTGAGTACATGTTCAACTCGGCCTGTATCACTGACTCCAACGCAGTGCATCACTGTAGTCTATAAAAAGACCTTCTTACTGGCAACTTCTGCAACCGTACTCTTTTTTTATTTATATGTTTTCCATACTAGGTAATTTTCTTCTCCTCTGGTCAGGTTTAACAGCTAACATGAGCTGAGGTGTAAACGGAATGAAAAAAAGGACATGTTAAGTCTAAATTTGTGATTTGTCACTTTAAGAATGCTGAACTGCACCTCCTATGTTTCTCTTCATTTGAAACACGTAGTACTGTACAATGCTCAACTGTTGCTGTAACTATTACTAAACAAACACGGCTCTGTCTATTTTAATATTGATTTTAAATTATTAATCCTAACCAAGTTCGGATTCCTTTCTGAGGATTGGCTGTGTTTATCTACTTTTGATGTTTAAAAAAGAAAAGCTGCATGTTCCCTGAAGTTGGACACTAAAATTGAACTGCACGATGAAGCAGTACCATGAATCACATGACCCCAGGCCAGTGATTTCTAAAGTCTGTAATGGTGAGAAGCACAACAGATGGTCAATGAGGTAGAGTAATGAAAACGATACTCAATTCAACACACAATCAATTCCAAAAGTAAATATATTTGGCCGTACTGTCCTCCTAATGTTCTCAATACTGTCTGATACAATCTGGTTCCAGCGGAGATCAGACAGGCCGAGCAGTATAGTGTGTGACCTGAAATTGTTAGCAGGAGACTGAAATCTTATCTCTGAGTACAACACACACACACACACACACACACACACACACACACACACACACACACACACACACACACTGTCAATCACAATAAATGTCACAAGCAAAAAAAAAGTTAGATTCCTTTTCTTTAATCTCTCTTAATCATATGAAAATAAGCAGAAGAAAAAACTGTGTACAGAATAAAATGAATAACACATGTGATGAGTTTAAACATATGGAGAGACTGAAGGCGAGTTTTCTGAGATTATATTAGTTCAGGTATATTAAGCTTTATTTAAGTAATGCAATTTTGTTTTCTTAAACAATTCTGAGGTCTATGAAATAAACATCTGCTATTCCTTATACAGTCCAAAGAACCCAACCATAACAAATTACATAGGTAAAAACTCAGAGATATATATATACATATATAATCTAAACTCAAGTAATATTTATACAATACAAATTATACAAATAGAAGATTATTAAGATGATTTCTAGATATGCTTTAGCTATTTACTTTTTATAGTCGTTTTTTTTCTTTCGTCAGAAATATAAAAAAAATTTATAGATTATTGTTTCTACTAAAGCTGATTTCAAGAGAATTCATATAATGCACCTTGAAATGTCCCTTAGAAGTCTTAAAAATAGGAACTGGAAATGAATGAGTCCAGTTTAAGTTCCAGTGTTCCAGTCCTGTGGAGTGAAATGAAGAGGAGCCATAAGAAGTAGAATTTCTGCGGCTGTCCCTTAAATATGAAGAGACGATGAACCTGGTGACTTTATAATATACGACTGATTTTGACCTTCAGGAGTTTTATTAATGAATGTAAAGCATAAAGAGGACCAGTTGACCAAAGAATAAAGAGGGAAATCAAACAAAGAGCTGAATGATAGAGAACATCCAGGTTCTTTACAGTGTAGTCTAATCAGACAGAGGGAGAGGAGTCATTAAAGTAATTTTGGTCAAATGAGTAAAAGAGGAGCAGTTTCTGTATAAAAAACCAAGCTTGGCCTTGACTGTGGACTGTAATTGATGTAAGATGTAAATCAGTTTAAGACAAATGATCCTGTTTCATCTGAGAATAACAGAGAAACATAAGACAAGCAGAAGTTCCTCTGAAGATAAAATACAGATGCAAATGACTAGTATTATGCAGAAATCTGATCACTGAGACAAATAAGTAATGTTGTGCAGCTCATCTTAAGCCAGTCAAGTTTTCTTTTAGATCTTACTGTTAGAGCATTTTATGGTCTGTAATTGGGATCAGACTGAGACGAGAGGTTTCAGGAAGGAGGAGTTAAAGGAGAACCTCATGTACCTCATGACCGTATCCTACTGCTGGGTTGTGGAGGTGCTGAAGTCTATCACAGTCCTGATTGGGTGGAAAGCCAGGAAACACTCCATCACCAGTGACAGGTCACCAGTCCATCACAGGGCAGACACACATTCACACCCAGGGGTAACTTAGTGTCTCCTGTTCTCCTCAGTGTGGTCTGTGGAAGAAATCCGGAGCTCCCAGAGGAAACTCCATACAGAAAAGAAAGCTGGACACCGAGCTGGGGAATGAAACCCACCCCTACTTGGTGTAAGGTGACAGAGCTACACACACACAACCACCGTGTCACCACCACACTGAAAAAAATGTGGAGAAGGATTTGCTTAAAAAACATAGGAAAGTTTTTCCATGTAAAAACAGTTAATAAATTAAACAGAGCATATGTTCAAGTAAAGGTTACCAATGATTCTATAATAATTTGATCATTCTCAGTGGATTTCATGTGTGTGTTTGTGTGGGTGTGTGAGTGTGTGTATGAATGTGTGTGTTTGTGTGGGTGTGTGTCTGTGTGTGTGTGTGTGTAAGTGTGTGTATGAGTGTGTGTGTGTGTAAGTGTGTGTATGAGTGTGTGTGTGTGTGTTTGTGTGTGTGTGTGTGTGTGTAAGTGTGTGTATGAGTGTGTGTGTGTGTATGAGTGTGTGTGTGTGTATGAGTGTGTGTATGAGTGTGTGTGTGTGTGTATGAGTGTGTGTGTGTGTAAGTGTGTGTATGAGTGTGTGTGTGTGTATGAGTGTGTGTATGAGTGTGTGTGAGTGTGTGTGAGTGTGTGAGTGTTTGTGAGTGTGTGTGTGGGTGAATGCATGTGTGTGTGGGGGTGTGTGAGTGTGTGTTTGTGTGGGTGGGTGTGTGAATGTTTGTGAGTGTGTGTGTGTATGAATGTGTGTGTTTGTGTGTGTGTGTGTGTGTATGAGTGTGTGTGTTTGTGTGTGTGGGTGTGTGAGTGTGTATGGGTGGGTGTGTGAGTGTGTGTATGAATGTGTGTGTTTGTGTGTGTGTGTGTGTGTGTGTAAGTGTGTGTATGAGTGTGTGTGTGTGTGTGTGTGTGTGTGTATGAGTGTGTGTGTTTGTGTGTGTGTGTGTGTGTAAGTGTGTGTATGAGTGTGTGTGTGTGTATGAGTGTGTGTGTGTGTGTGTGTGCTCAGTCCATTGCTGTTCACTTTACTGACTCATGATTGTGCAGTAATGCACAGCTCGAACCACATCATAAAGTTTGCAGATGACCTGACTGTGGTGGGTCTCATCAGCAAGAATGACGAGTCAGCATACAGAGGAAGTTCAACAGTTAACATACTGGTGTAGAACCAACAACCTGTCTCTGTATGTAGACAAGACCTAAGAGATGGTTGTTAACTTCAGGAGGACAAGACATGATCACTCTCCACTTCACATCGACGGCTCTGCTGTGGAGATCATCAAAAGCACCAAGTTCTTTGGAGTTCATCTGACAGAGGATCTCACCTGGTTCCTCAACACCAGCACCACAACCAAGAAAGTCCAGCAGCGTCTCTACTTCCTAATCCTATCCTCACCACATTCTACAGAGGAACCATCGAGAGCATCCTGAGCAGCTGCATCACTGCCTAGTTTGGAAACTACACCATGTCGGATCGCAGTTATGTGAGTGTGTGTGTTTGTGAATGTGTGTGGGTGAGTGTTCGTGTGTGTGTGTGTGTGTGTGTGTGTGTGTGTGTGGGTGGGTGGGTATGCGAGTGTGTGTGTGAGTATGTGTGTGTGTGAGTATGTGGGTATGTGGGTGGGTATGTCAGTGTGTGTGTGAGCATGTGTGTGTGTGAGTGTGTGTGTGTGTATGTGGGTGTTTGTGTGAGTATGTGTGTGTGTGTGTGTGAATATGTGGGTACGTGGGTGGGTATGTGAGTGTGTGTGTGTGCGTTACTGTGTGAATGTGCGTTAGTGTGTGAGTGTGTGTATGTGTGTGCGTTAGTGTGTGTGTGCGTTAGTGTGTGTGTGTGAGTGGGTGTGTGTGTGAGTGTGTGTGTGTGTTTGTGTGTGTGTGTGCGTTAGTGTATGAGTGGGTGAGTGTGTGTATGTGTGTGAGTTAGTGTGTGTGTGAGTGGGTGTGTGTGTGTGTGTGTCTGTGTGTGTGAGTGTGTGTGTGTCTGTGTGGGGGGGGGTATGTGTGTATGTATGAGTGTCTGTGTGAGTGTTTGTTTAAGTGTGTGTGTGTGTGTGAGTGTGTGTGTCTGTGAGCATGTGCGTGTGTGTGAGTGAGTGTGTGTGTGTGTGTGTGTGTGTGCATCTGTGTGGGGGGTATGTGTGTATGTATGAGTGTCTGTGTGTGTGTGAGCGTGTGCGTGTGGTTGAGTATGTTTATGTCAGAGTGTGTGGTTGTATGGTTGTGTGAGTGTGTGTGTTTGTGTGGGTGAGTATGTGAGTGTGAGAGTGTGTGGTTGTATGGTTGTGTGTGTGTTTGTGTGGGTGAGTATGTGAGTGTGAGAGTGTGTGGTTGTATGGTTGTGTGTGTGTTTATGTGGGTGAGTATGTGTGTGTGAGAGTGTGTGGTTGTATGGTTGTGTGTGTGTTTGTGTGGGTGAGTATGTGAGTGTGAGAGTGTGTGGTTGTA
>JAOVVF010032211.1:0-10901 GCA_028565595.1 Duopalatinus emarginatus | reverse complement strand
ATAAAATTTAAACCAGTAATAAATAAAATTCAAACCAGAATTTGCCTATCGGTATCTTCACCTCTCACTTAGAAGTAAAAAAGAACCTTTAAGTGTAACAGAAATACTGATTTATATCGTGATATATATCGATATCGGAAAATTTATCGTGATAAGATTTTTTTTTCATATCGCCCAGCCCTAGTTAAAGCACAAATTTATGCCTCTTCTTCTTCTTCCACGTTCTTTACTACTTGTTATCTCCCGACAGCACTGACTAGTGAGTGTCACCATGGACTGGTTCACGTCTCCTCTAACAAATAAGACGTTCGTACATGCTCTGTAACAGATCAGTATCATGGCAATATGGATGTTCATCCTGCGTCAGCATGTCCATGAATTTCACGTCAAGGACAGAAATTTTAAATGTTAAAGTTTTTCTAATTTGTAATAAACAAATAAATAAATAATAGCTTAAACTGCAGGGCCATTGACCCCCCCCCCCAAAAAAAAAAATAAAAAAAAAAAAATTAATAAAAAAAAAAAAAGATTTCTGTCTAGTGAACAGACTTCTGAAATGCCTTCGGGAAGAAGGTCAGATGAGAGACAATCTTCAAATTCGTCCAATATTACAAGAGGACAGATGTCCTTATTCCGGCGTCCAAATGGGACAGACGTTATCCGGGTGGTCCAAATGCTGCGACGGAGCGCCTGCCAGATGGAACGGCCGGAGTCTGAGGCGCCCAGGATGACGATAATTGGGCATGCTGCTGGATCCTGATTGGTCAGATTGGGTCATGTTTCATTTTCTACAACAGGTTTGGAGCAGTGCGCTTGTTCTGAGCGAAATCTTGTCCTTTACCAGAGGACAACATGTTGGGACGAAGAAAATAATGACTGATTCACGTAACCGGTCTAAAACACCACACCTTGTTCTACTTAACACCTCGAACGTCATACGAACAATTATGGTTTAACGGTTTATGGGAGAGAACAAATCATTTACATTTTTAATTTCATATTTAAAAGCGTTGCTCCCAAATCGTATGCATATCCATACTGGCACGCAGTGTGGAATATACACTGAAGTGCCAGAAAAACTGGTGGTGGCTCTATAACGGTATGGGATTTGTTTATCTGGCATTCCATGGTACCCCTGGTACATCTACAACAGGCGAACACTATGCGTGACGATCAGAGGTGTGTAGTAATGCACTATATTTACTGTTACATTTACTTGAGTAACTTTTCGGATAAACCATACTCATAAAAATAGTTTTAATGCAGCAAAATTTTTTACTTTTACTTGAGTATATTAGTGAAGAAGAAGCTACTTTTACTCCATTACATTGAGCTACATTCAGATCGCTACTCGCTACTTATTTTTATCGATCCGCCCAATGCGCCTCTCTGTTTTGTTTTGTTTTGTCGAGACTTCTGACAGAGGCTCTGTCACATGACTGCATCTTTCCAATCAAATGTAGCCACTAGCGACGTTCAACTCCGTTTCACCAATCAAACAGAGCCAAGCCGTCACATGACCGCACACAAAAATCCAAGGCAGAAAAGAGCACAAAAGCACAATATAATGGCGGAGACGACGGCGTGTGTTTCACAACAACTTGAAGAGAATTTAATTGATGTTACTTTGTAAAGATATAATTTACTATTGTTTTAGTTGTTTAAGAGAAATTCAACACCTCTGAACTTCATTCATTCATTGCTGCTTTATATTGTTGTGTGTTCAGGTGTATTATATGACGTCCTGATTATTAAACTAAGACGTCACTCAGCAGTTACTCAGTACTTAAGTAGTTTTTCACTTAGTACTTTTTACTCTTAGATCAAGTAATTAATTGGGTGACGACGTTTTACTTTTACTTGAGTCAAATCATTTTAAAGTAACAATACTCTTACTTGAGTATTAAATTTTTGACTACTCCACCCACTTCTGCTGACGAGTTCCACTCGTTCACGTCCTGCATTCATTCTGATGGGTTTGTCCTCTTCCAACAGAACAATGCGCCACCCACACGTCTAGAAACACCTAATTATGGTTACAGGAACACTCATGTGAGTTTGTGGTTTTGTCATTCACACCTAAATCACCAGATCACAACGTTATCGAATGAGGAAAACAGAATCTGTACACCTCAGTATACAGCAGAATTGTGGACCGTTCTTCAGAGAGTGTGGTGTTCATTGCCTACAGAATATTTCCACAAGCTTGTGGAGTCCATGCCCCGTGGGGGACCTACCAAATATTAGACTGGTCTACCAGCGTTTCTGGGACGTTCAGTGTATACACCACATCCTTAGAGACTAATTATTATTGTGAAAGCTGTAGCAATTTATCACCACGTCTAAAGACGTTTCAGTGATACGTTTAACCCAAAACAAGACTTTTTCCATCAACGTCCCATATTAATTTAAGTTGTAATTGCTTGACACAAATTTGGGTGGTGGGTTTAATTTTGGCAGCTGAAACAGACAGGTCATCTGGGAACCCAATTATCATCTAACGGAATGAATCCGGCGCCGACGGCCCTAAAAATTAGCCTTGGAAATGAACTGGTGTGTACGCAGATCAGCCATGACATTACCACTACCTGCTAGAACAGCTCTGATGCATCGAGACATGGACTGCACAAGAACTCTGTAGGCGTTCTGTGGTGTCTGTGGCACCACGATGTTAGCAGCAGATCGGACAAGTGGGATCGGACAAGACAGGCTAGGTTTCAGCCCACATGGTAGCTTATAACCTTGTCGCTGGGTCACCGTTTGTCCTTCCTTGGACCAATTTGGGTAGATACTAGACAACCACTGCATACTGGGACACACCCAACAACCCTGACCCCCTCAAAACTGATGTGTTGGATGCAGGAAAAATGGGCACGTATAAGGCTTTTTAATGTCTTTCCAAGGGCCAGATTGTGATGTCTTGACGACTTCTCTCCAAAATGGCGAGGTGTGTCCCAGTATACAGTGGTTAATACACCAAAAGTGGTCCAAGGATGGACAACCAGTCACTCTAAGGCTCACTGATATGTACTGGGAAGGTTAAGGCTAGACCATCTAGCCAATGGATACATGGGTCCAATCCCATATAAAAAGGATCTGGCAGTAACAAATACAACAAAACACCTTTGGGGTCTTGTGGAGTCCATGCCTTGACAGGTCCGAGCTCTTTATCGACACCTTCTGACCAATCAGAATAGAGATCACACAAAGGTGTAACAGCTTATAACAGGGGTAACGACCAGACTCTCTCTCTGTTACCACCTTCCTCACACTGAGCATCTCCTCCATACGTGGTCAAGTAAATAAAACCCTGATTCTGAGACTTTTGCCCTGAGCGGCGTGAGGCAGAAGGTGCCGAGGGCCATGTGCACACCGCTGTGGTGGTGGAGTGTGTGTGTGTGTGTGTGTGTGTGTGTGTGTGTGCTGGATGCAGAACGTAGCCGGGGGGGACGCATTCCTGAGCCTCACACACAATCAACCCTTATTTTCTAACTCGCTGGGCAACATACCTTTCACACACACACTCACACCTCATTTTAGACTAGTGTGTAAACGTGATGCACGGTTCTGTATTTCAGTCCCTTTAAAAATATATATTTACATATTAGACAGAAAGAAGATGTGAGTCAATGGAGGGTTGTTAAAATAACCGCTTAATGAGCACAGCTTATTGAAAAGCAGCAGGCGGGCGACTGTCTTCACCCAGAGCAACACCTCCTTCACCAGGGCAAAATCCACTTTAGACAAGTCCAACAGAGTCAAATATTTACAGGCACTGCTCGATAAATCAGACTAGCAGGTTATCGGAAAACCGACCGATAATCTCCAGCATTTCCAGGACCTAAGGAGCGAGCATGGATTAGAATGCAGGAATCATTACTGTAAGATCTTTCCTGGGTAGGTGTGGGTTTTAAAGGCTAAGCACCCGCTAATATGAAAGTGTCAACCACATAAATACATAGGAATTCGAGTTCTAAACTTGTGATGAGCGATAGTCAGAAAACGTTTTTTTTTTTTTGTTTTTTTTTTTTATGAATTCAAGAAATTCAAATTTAATTACATTGTTGTTTAGCCCTGCCCACACTGTTTGGAAGCAACAACGTTCGGAAACGTCGCACATGTGACGTACGTGGGGGACAACAACACAAGTAGATGCACTTACGGTAATGCAAAAATGACAAAAAGGGGCGTTTTATTTCACTATTATATCCAGTCAACCACACTGTCGCTGCAGATTCATCCTCATCAAATTCAGAAATATCATCGGAATCTGAAGATCCGGCACTGGGAAATTCCCAGTCCAACGTCAGTCATAATCAGTGGTGGGTAGAGAAGCCAAAAATTTTACTCAAGTAAGAGTATTGTTACTTTAGAATAAAATGACTCAAGTAAAAGTAAAACGTCGTCACCCAATTAATTACTTGAGTAAGAGTAAAAATTACTAAGTGAAAAAAACTGAAACAACGTGTGAAAGTATAATATAGAGTAAAAGTTAAAGTACTGAGTAACTGCTGAGTGACGTCTTAGTTTAATAATCAGGACGTCAAATAATACATCTGAACACACAACAGTATAAAACAGCAATGAATGAATGAAGTTCAATGGTGTTGAATTTCTCTTAAACAACTAAAACAATAATAAATTAAATCTTTACAAAGTAATGTAAATTAAATTCTCTTCAGGTTGTTGTGAAACACACGCCGTCGTTCCTGCCATTGTATGGTGCTCTTTTCCACCTGTGTTTACCGCTGGGATTTTGTGTGCGGTCATGTGACATCTTGGCTCCGTTTGATTGCTGAAACAAA
Organism: Duopalatinus emarginatus; assembly: GCA_028565595.1. Lineage (NCBI taxonomy): Eukaryota > Metazoa > Chordata > Actinopteri > Siluriformes > Pimelodidae > Duopalatinus > Duopalatinus emarginatus. Next base: position 6,096 of record JAOVVF010032211.1, on the reverse strand, counting down.
GTCAAACGTCGCTAGTGGCTACATTTGATTGGTGAGACGCAGTCATGTGACAAAGCCTTTGTCAGAAGTCTCGACAAAACAAAACAAAACAAAAAGATGGCGCATTTGACGGATCGATAAAAATAAGTAGCGAGTAGCGAGCAGAATGTAGCTTAATGTAGCTCAGAGTAAAATTAGCTTCTTCTTCACTAATATACTCAATTAAAAGTAAAAATTATGCTGCATTAAAACTATTCTTATAAGTACAATTTATCCGAAAAGTTACTTAAAACAATGTACCGGAGTAAATGTACCAACATGTGTACAGGGAAATCTTCACCAAGATAGTAACTCGTAAACGTTAACACCTTACTGGTGAGCAATTCTGATTGGTCAGATTAACGGTTGATTTTCTAATCACAGCAGCTCTGACCGTTACATGTTTACAGGTCAGGGATCGGCCATAACATTAACACCGGCTGCCTGAACAGCTCCACAAGACTCCTCTGAGGGAGTTCCATGGTGTTAGGGACAAAGACGTTAGCAGTGCTTCAGTGGGGTCGAACCAGACAGTCTAGCCTTTAGACTTTCATCAGTGGAGTCTGGGGCTCCTATGACCATGTCACTAGTTCATTGGATAGGGAGAGGGATAAAAGTCTAATCTTCACACTCTGTGAACCTTGGGAGCCCATGTCCCTGTCCTTCCTTGGACACACTTTTGGTATACTGGGACACACCCCACAAGAATTCCTGTTTGGGAGATGCTCTGACTCAGTTGTCCAGACGTCGCAATTTGGCCCTTGTTAAAGTCAGGTTCTTGGGCTTGCTAATTTTTCCTGCTTTCAACACATTCAACTTCGAGAGCTAACCGTTGCCACTGTAGTTAGGTCATCGATATTGTTCACTGTCCCCGTCAGCTGTTTGGCTTATGAAGGTTGCTGCGGTCAAGATGTATGTGACACGTGTATAAAATATGAAATAGGAAATTATTCCGACTTCAGTGCTACAACAAAGAGACCCTGCAGTCCTTTCGTCACATGACCTATACAATGGTGAAAACCTTCTCAAACCAGCCTTAAAGCAGCATCAATGTCCATCTCTGTGAACGCTTAATAAGAGCTCGTCTTGTTCTATTCCACTCGTCTGAGATACGCAGCATGTAAATGAGCATGCTAGCGCTCTCCACCCGAGTGCTTCTGTGTACAAGGCTGATTCACGCGACCACACAACAGTGGTGGAACCTACTTAAGTAGCTTTTTTGTGTATCTGAACTGTACTGTACTGTTTACAGTGGTTTTATTTTGGGGGACTTTTACTTTAACTTCACTACATTTCAAATATGGTACTTTTTACTCCACTACATTATGAGAAACCTGTTGTTACTTTTGTCTCATGCGTGCATAAAAAATTAAAAAAGAAGTGAGAAAGACGTGTGTAATCCAACCAATCAGGTTACAGCGCGCACTTTGTTAAAAGTGGGTTGGGCTACACATAGTTATCCAGTCAGGGCAGCAGCATCGAGTGTCACAGAGAGTGTAAAAGGAAGAACACGGAAGAAAATTCAAACTTGTCACAGCACGGGTCTGTGTATCTTTTGGTCATTGGATTTTTAGGTCAGGAACAGAAATGTAAAAATTAAAAACGGTTACACAAACAGTTGATTTTTGTTTCAAAATAAGTAATTTTCCGTTTTTTTTTTCTTTTTGCCAGAACAGAAAATAAAATCACAATGAAACAAAAACAGGAAAATGCTCCGTCTTTTTATTTTTCTGAAAAGCAGAAGTCTACGCTCACAAGGTCGTCATCAAGGCAACTGGAGGCGTGTAAAATAACATTAGTGTGAATAATGGTTCTAAATATTTGTATCAGGTTAAAATCTACTCAAATAGAAAGTAAAACGTATTTATATAAAATATTATCTATAATATTATGTTCTAGACTCTAAATAACAGTCCTTCAAGGGTTCTTTAATAAAGATAACAGTTCTTTACTAAATAAACACTCGGAACCTTTTGCATGATTAAAGGGTTCTTTGCCTCATGGAGAGGTTCTTCAGACTGATAGAGGATGTGCTGTAGAGGGTTCTATACAGAACATTTCTGAAAAAGGTTTTAAATGGCACTAAAATTGGTTCTTTTATTATTATAAGTTTTACACAGTAACTACAGAAAAAAACCCTTTTTAGTTCTGTACAATAAGTTTTTATAAAGGTTTTTATAGAGAGGTTTTATATAGAACTTGTAAATAAGTTGTCAATAAATCTTAAAGCAAAACTACTTGTTCGCAAAACATAATTTCACAGTTCAGGTTGACCTAATGGACAAAGTTGACCTTCAGTGTTTTATGCTTTATGACTCATTAATGACATTATATTAAAATATTGGTGGACCAAGAGTGACTTTTTAACCTACAATGAGTCAATTAATCAAGAGTCTTGTTACAGAAATGATAATATGACATTAGAGTCGTAATAAATCAGGATGCTTTAACTTCTGATACTTAAAGACATTTGCAGGTAAAAATAGAGGGTTTTACTGGACTCGTATTTAATCTTGGGTATCTGTATTTTTACTCAACTACACGATTTGTGTACACCACTGCCACACAAACCGAAACGGTAGTGTATTAGTCATGGAAATTTTCAATGTTGTGACGTCAACGAGTGGGCAACATCACCTCAAGATGATCCAGAACCTGCAGTAGCATGATCACTCGAAATGAGAGTGCGTGGGACACCAGTGATGGATGAGCTACTCTTTTTGGATTTAGGTGTTATGTTTTTTTTTTTATGAAAGGATGACACGACCTGTGCTGTGGGTCTTGGGCTTAAGATGTTGATCAAGTCTTGGAGATTATTTGTAGGAATTTCTCATATTGTCTTTTTGACCAGACGTCATGCCTTCTTCTAAAAAACAGCATAATCACTGGTTCACTGTATGAATGAACCCAAGTGAGGAAAGTAAAAAAATTAATTTACAAGTCTCACATTTTCTGAATTTATTTGGACTCCATCTCCATTGGACTTATATGTGGACTTGATCTTTGACTCTTAATCAGTTGATTTGGACTCAATTTTTGACTCTTTAATTCATTTGGACATAATTTATATTTAATTTCACCTTCATTTGGACTCCATCTTTGACTTTGTCTTTATTCATTCAGACTCTGTCACTAATAATTTGGACTTGATCTTTGACTCTGTCTCGATCCATTTGGACCCTATCGTTAAATGTCTTTTCATTAATTTGGAAATGAGTCATTTGGACTGAATCTTTCACTCTATCTCAATTTATTGGACTACATCTTTGACTCGTCTCGATTTATTCAGACTTGATCACAAACTCTGTCCCAACTCATTTAGACTGAATCTTTGACTCGGCATCCTACAAGAGGATGCATCCTACAAAAGGACAAGGTCGTATCCTTCAAAGGCCGTGTAGACTACAAATAGCTAAACCGAAATAGGAATTCCTGTTTGTGTCACAGGCACGCAATGAGCCCTGGGATATACTGGCTGGAGAAGGATCCAGGGGGAGGAAAAAGGAGACATTTGTTTAAATACAGTCTCTGAAGGCATGCAGCCCCTGAATTGGGACACAGATGTGGACCCGAACTTTGACTTTGTCTTAATTTATTTGGAGTTTCATGATCCTGCGGGGAATCTTTCAGATGTTGAACCCATACTTTGTACCCTGATCAAGAAATAAGATTCATCTGGTCTCCACATTCTATTGTAGTCCCCATTATCACATGTCTGAGACATCCACAGAGACTGTTATGACTGCTTTACAAACCAAGTTGAACCATTTTCCCAGCTGACTTTGAGAAGGTAACTCATCAAGTTCATTTCCAAAAAAAAAACCAAAAAAACAAGTTTCTGAATTCTCAACCAATCAGAAAAAAGAAATCCCACTTTTTAAAAGGTCACGCTGTCCACAAGCGGACTAAAATAAATATAACAGAACAGGAAGTGTGAGAAAAAATAGACAGGCCTGAATGACAAGCGGATTAATAAGAGTGACATTATCATTTATTACACACAGAGAGACAGTGAGACACACACGAATATACCTATTATTATTATTATTATTATTATCACTTGTACTAGTAGTAACAGTACTTTATTTTATTATAGGTAGCAAATCTAAAATTACCCTTCATATTCTGTATGAGACAATAAACAATTTAAAGTTTTCATTAGTCTTATTATTGTTATTATTAATGTATAATTATATTAGACTTATGACCACTTATTTTAATAAGTAACAATTATAAAGCATATTATTATAATTTATTATCATTATTATTATTGCTGTTGTTAATATTTTTATGTTGAAATTTATTATAGCAGCAACAATACTACTACAATACTACTACTACTACTACTACTAATAATAATAATAATTATTATTATTATTATTATGTAATATGATCACAGTTTTTTAATGACAAATATTCAAAAATATATATGAAACATTATTTTTATTATGATTATTATTATTATAAATAAATAAATAAATAATAAATAATAATAGTAATAAATTCTGTGTTACTCATTAAAACAGTGATCACAGTAAAATCAGTAAAAAATAATTATAATAACAACAACAATAATAATAATAATGTTTTTTTCATATTTGTTACTTATTAAAACAATGAGCATAACAGTAACAAACAAACAATATTAAGAAAAAGAATTGTTTAAAAATATTTGTTCGTAAATAACAACATAAAAGGAACAAAAATAATTTAATAAATATAATCTTTTTATATTTGTTACACAATTAATGAAATGCAAAGATGATAACAGCATCTTTTTATTATTATTATAAAATAATATAAATAAAATAATAAAAAATAAATGTTTTTCTAAAATGTTATTGCTAAAAATATTTTTACGTTGTAACTATGATCAGTGTTTTTAATAAGTAATAAATATTTTTTTAAAAACATTATTGTTATTGTTTTACTGTCTGTACTGGTGGTAGTAGTAGTAATAGTATTAATAGTAATAGTATTAATAGCAGTAATAGTAAAACATAAAACTATACGTTTAAATGTATTTCTTCTAGTTCATCATCATCATCATCATCATCATTACCACCATCTCCACCATCATCATCATCACCACCATCCCCACCATCATCATCATCACCACCATCATCATTATCATCACCATCACCATCTCCACCATCATGATCATCAACAACTAAACAACACACGTCCACACAAACCTGTGAAACTGTGTTCTGAAACAGCCCCCTCTCTGACACACACAAACACAAACACACACACACACACACACACACACACACACATATTACACACACACAAACTACACACACACAGACAAACACTACACACACACACTCAGACAGACATACATTACACACACATACATTACATACACTCACACACACACACATATATATTACACACACACTGACAGACATACATTACACACACACCTACATTACATACACACACACACACAATACACACACACACACATACACACATACATTTCATACACACACACACACATTACACACACACACATAAATTACATACACACACACAAACATACAAAACACACACATACAATACATTACACACATACATACATTACACACACATTACACACACAAAACACACACACAAATTACATACACACACACACACATTACATATACATATACACACTACACACACATACATTACACACACTCACACACACTTTACACACTACACACACACTTTACACAGTACACACACTACACACACACAAAACACTCACACACACACTACACACACATACATTACACACACTCACACACACTTTACACACTACACACACATTACACACACACACACACACTTTCTCTCACACACACACATACACATTACACACACAAACATTACACTCACTGCACAGACACATTACACACACGCACTCACACACTCCTACACGAGCTGAAGAGTCATGAGCGCTTATTACGGCTCTATGAAGGTTAATAACGGGGTGGTAGACGCCCATCAGCAGCTCTCTCTCTCTCTCTCTCTCTCTCTCTCTCTCTCTCTCACACACACACACACACACACACACACACACACACA
>JAOVVF010032210.1:0-10902 GCA_028565595.1 Duopalatinus emarginatus | reverse complement strand
AAGCAGTGTGATTTGGCATTGCTACATGGGTGGGGGTGGTTATGTTTAAATTTTTATGTTATCTTTTGTTTGTGCATCAACATATCAAGCAGTTTCTTAGCTTGCAGCAGGTTTTCGAAAGTTGTATTACAGTTGTTTGCTGTGTGCCCTCTGTAGGGCCTTATCTTTGAGTCAACCTGTCTCTCTCTATCAAGCTTCTCCTTATGTACTATTTCTACCTATATTTCCACTGACCAGAGGTTGTGCAATGCACAACCTGATCAATAATGTGTAAAAAGTAATAAATAATAAACATAAAATAATGTTGTTTTATAATAATTATTACACATGACAACTGTGTTGCTGTCTGAGACATTCCAAATATTTTCCTGTATCTATTATGTGAAGCCCAGTACATTCTCTAGCAGTCTTTGTTTGGTGATCATGGGTCAAGCAAACCTAGCAAACCTTTTGCATGTGCAACGTGATTTCATTAATGAACCAATTTACATAAGCCATTGCTACACAGCTAGCCATTACAGTTCTGTGAGCCACTGCTAATAGCAAGTCGATACAATGAATCGAGTCCACTATTTCTTAAAACATTAATTTAAATTTAATTCATTCATGGATTGGTGGACTATGACATTAAAGTTACTATCAGGTTTGCCCGGATTAAACATTGTCATGCATCTCTACATGCATGCAAGTAGTGAACATTACTGTTGAGTCTGTTTTTGTTGGTAAAAGCCATGGGATATTGGTTGTAGGTTAAGGCACAGAAAGTATTTGGTTTCTATACCCTGAAATATTACTTTGGTTGTATTATTAAAGTTGCAGACCAGAGTTTTCGTGTACTGCTTGATAACTTTAAAGAAACTTCAAGCTGGCACAGGGTGCCGCGGTGGATCAGGCAGGTCCAGAGAGCTAAATAAGTCAGAAATCAGGATCGCTGGTATCTTTTGCTGTCTAAGCTGTAGCACATTTAGCTCGACTGAGTGAATGGTACAGAAGAACCCCAAAATCACTAATTCTCTCCAAATGAGAGAAAGAATTCACAATTAGGTAACGAGCCAGGAGTACATATAAGTGTTACAGAAATTAGGACTTGATGACCTATATAGAACTAGAAGAACTGGAAGAGGTTAGCATTTTAGTAATGAGCTCATGACACATATTGTATAGCTGGCTGATGATTGCTTTGCAAAGTTTACATACTGTTTCTGACGATCAGCATAAATTTAATGAACCTTGGCAATATCAACAACTATAAAAACAATGAGAACTAAAGATATATTGAGTCCGTTTTAAAAATTATAGTGGGGTAATAAATATTCCGTATGATGCACTAAAATAAGAAGACTGTTAACGGCTTTATAATTACAGCACAAAATCGGCCTATTGAAAGTTTAGATGAAGTGGGTTGTAGCACCCCATTTAACAGAATGCACATATCAAAGAATAGCACAGGGAAGGTAAAAATCCTGACAATAAACTCACAAGAATTTGTATGAATCCATGAAAGATTTCTCTCTTGGTGGTGTTATTATAGTGAATATTATCTTTCAATTTATTATGCCACTTAATACCAATTGATCATGATTTGTATGCCACAAGCCTTGGCATCAAGGTCTCTCCTTTTATGGCCAAAGTTTACTCAAATTAATAATCCCTGTAGGATAATGTGCCATGTCATGACACCCCCAATAACCATGGTTTTGACTTCATTGCCCTTCACAGTCCAGGCATCTTAATTACATAAATAATCATTTGTGATAACATGATTTTTGGACAGGACGATATAAGAGATTTGTCGCATTAATAAGTGCTTGAGCAGTCTGCCGTAATTGTATGATGCCAGGGTAAGACAAGCCCTGACTTAAACTCATATACAATGCTTCTGGTACATAGAGACAACATATTAAAGTGACTGTGACTGTCTCAGTCTCTGCTTGAAGAATGATGAGAGCCTTCCAGTTATTAGTGCTGCTAGGACATTACAAATTTATCTAGCAGTCACTCACACTGATTCTAGTCCACCCTTTAAGCAGCATAAATCTGTTAAATTGATTAGCTTTAGAATCGATATGCAGGATGTTCCAAAATACAGTACAAGGGTCAACACATACTTGTGTTTGCGTCAGATTTGACCCGTTTTTAAGTTTAAGTATGTAAAGAGTATCGTTTTCTTTCTTTTTTTTTTCTTTTGTATCAGAACAGGATTTCATGATATCCTCAGAAATAACTATTTTAACACAACAATTTTTTTTTTATCATTTTAGTCAATTCTGAATGTCTCTAATGAAAAAGTGACAATTGTTGTGTTATGGGTCAAATATGACCTGCCATAGAACACTGACTGTTGCATCCATCACATAAAAAGTGTGGGTTGCTCTCTCTCTCTCTCTCACACACACACACACACACACACACACACACACACACACACACACACACACGTTATCCCCACATTAAAAGATGCCCTTGGCTGCCTCTGTCAATTTGGTGAAAGAGCTTCAGACGTGCAAACTATTGAACTATTTGTCTACTGTGCTTGCACACAGAGAAATGTGACCCCCACACTACGGGCAGTTAACACACTTACCTGGAGCAGGGGGCAGCCCCAAACGTTGGCACCCGGGGAGCAGTTGTGGGGGCACCTCAATCGTCTCTTGCCCTGTGCGGGGATCAGACCCAAGGGGAACCAGACAGGGGATGCCAGGGGGAACAAGAGAAAGAGGTGCCAGTTCTGCCCATCCAACAAGTACAGAAGAACTAGCACCACTTGCCACACATGTTAAAAAAAAGAGCACACTGCAACGGGCACACTAAAACAATCACATACTGTGATTCACATACACACACACACACACACACACACACACAAAATATTGTTCTTCAATGTTCAGTTTATGCACACACACACAAACTCGATTTTCAGCTATACTGAGTATAATAATATTGGTTTTATGAAAAAGAAATAACTTTTTTCCTTTTTCCTATCTACACAGGACAAAATTGACCTGTAAGAGCACAGATGTCACTATATATAATAATGTAAAAAAATAAAAAGACAAGCAATTTTAAATTTTACTGTAGTGAATTTAAACAGTTTGTTTTTTTAATTAAAAACGAGTGGCATGGTCCATGCAGAATACAGGAAGCGAAGCAGCTGATATTAAACCTGGAGGTACTAATGATGATTAAATCTGGTGGAGGGCAGTGGTAGCTCTTAGGTTAAGATGCTGGACTTTTTATTAAATGGTCTGATTTAAACTCACTGCCACTTCTGAGCCCTTGGACAAGGCCCTTACCCTCAACTGCTCAGTTGTATAAATGAGATAAATGAAAGTTCAGAGGGACTTATATAAGGTCATCGGCCAAATACTGTAAATGTATGTGCCCAAGGAGAACAAGGCTTGGGAACAGGAGGCACAGCAGGTGTCTGAGCACCAGCATTTAGAAGAAGAAATACAGACATTTCACTTCCCGTACTCACCCTCTTCGACCTTGTTGGCTTTAATCCTTACAGCCTGACTGGTGGAAATACACATCTCTTCTTCTTAGATAAATTGAATTACTCAAGTATTCGTTGCAGAGACATGACTTGCCCTTTCATCAGTCATGAACTGTTTATTGCATAGATATGGAACACATATCAGAAAAAAGGAGTGTAAGCTGAGTTTTAATGGTTCTAGTCACATATTTGTACATACTGAAGAACTCACTTTGTGAAGACAGAGCCAGCATTTTCAAAACAATATCTTTACTAATTTCATACTCCGGAATTTTCATACTCTGGAAACTAAAGAAGAAACTATAACAGGCAAAAATCGGAATCAGACCAAAAAAAAAAGACTTGGCATGGACTCCACCAGAAAACCAAATCACAAGCACAAAAAGGCTAACAACAGGGTTTAAATACACTAACCTAAACAGTATTAACTAAACTCAAGTGAAAATGGTCAATAAACATAAATCAATGAACACAAAACAGGTAGGCAAAACACAATGAACATAAAACAGGTAGGCAACAAACTAAAATTCAGAAAACTGAGAATGGGTGGGAAACAAAGCATCTGGGCTGTACCTGGCCATTTGGGATTCTGGGAGCTGGTGTTTTCCTTTCAAATCTTTAAAGCCTGTTCTGCAACTACATCCATACCAGACTCTTTGGAGTTTCATAACACAATCTTATTTATTCCTACATTTGATACATAAAATACTGATTGTGTTCATACTTGCAGATGTATGTTGATGGATGCCAGTCAAAGCTGATTTGCATGTAATGATACTCACAAACTTTAGAAAAGTTAGCGTGTACAAACATCTGTTAAAACAGAATTGGAAATCAACGTGATTCCAGTACTTTTGTGATAATAATGACAATAATAATAAAATCATGATTTATTGTTTATCATAATTTAATACATGTGTTGTCTCATGTTTTTTAATTAATGTTAATAATATACAATGGGTGGTTTTCACAAAACGTTCTTCTGACCTAATAAACTAGCATAAGGATTCGTTTTTCATAGTGACTTCAAAATTGTTTTTTTTTTGTGTGTTTCTCTGTGGATGTGGCCATCTCTTAAATTTTGTAAATGTAATAATAATAATATTCAAGTTAAACCATATATTCCATATATAAAAGTGCAATAATGTAAATTATAAGTCCAGGTTTACATAAGTTAATCTTCTTATGTGTACATTTTTACATACTCAGGAGCAGGAGGAGGATACATTTTCAGAATTATTGTAAACAACTGAGCGATTTATGCATAAATCCATTCACATCCAGTTTGAAAAATGAGGTCCATTAACAGAATGTATCATAAAACATCATTTCTTCTGGCATGTTTGCATCAGAATGTGTCAATTCCTGTTGGTCTGCTGTGGGGCCAAATGGCTTTGGGGTGATGCATCAGGCATGTCGATTCCAAATTTAAATATTTAGGCACTGAAGTGGTCAGTGGAGCTTGCAAATAATCAGTATAAGGTATAAAGATGAGTAAATTTGGTTTACAAGAACAAAGTATCAAACACCCTTCTTGCACAGCGGGGGCTGCTAGAACAGTAACTGCTTCCCCAGATAATAATGAGCAAAGAGAGACAGACAAGTATGAAAAATAGGGGAATAATCAGGGTGTTTATTGATTTGTTGTACTCAAGTCTACTGCACACAGTTTCGGCTGACACTTATGAAGTTCAATGGCCTATTTAACATTTTAAAACGTGTGATGACTGTGAGAATAATGCCCCAGCATCATTAGCACTGGGTTAAAGCAAGGCCAATGTTGCTGGGCTGTCAAGCACTGCATAATTACTGAGGTTTCATGCCGCTGATTGTTCCAGATTGAAATTGATATGTTCAGGTTTTGTTGTTTTGCAGTTATCAACTACTGTTCTGCTGGTTAATTCACAGTGAACGAATGTTACTGTGAAGGCTTACAGAATTTAAGAAAACCTTGACTGCAACCTAAATCGAGATTGATCAGGCTGTAAAATACTTAAAATATTATGATGACAGGGCAGAGAGAGAGAGAGCGAGAGAGAGAGAGAGAGAGAGAGAGGGGTTAAAATCAGGGGTAAAGATTTTTTAATGTAACTCCCAATTGATTCTGTCTGTTTCTTCAATTTAGCCAAGATATTACAATCAGTCAGTGAGTGTTTGAACATGTATGGGAAAAAGACAGAAGATTTAGGAGGATGAATGAGAAAAATATAGTTCATTTTTTACATGCTAAAAGCAGAGAAGTATGCTTCTTTTCATCAAATACGGCGTTTTCTACTCCCATTAGCTTTTCCATTAGCTCAGCTCCACTTTAAGAATTTTATATGTGGGTGACTGTAATTTTACTGTAATTTTGTTGAAGAAATGATGAATGCAACAAATGCAAGATGAACTTTCACATTCTCCTTGACAGATTTATCCTTTGGAGATACTCGGAGTTGTTCAACATTCCGCACCACCTAGCTGACTGCCAGGCTTGGTGATTTGTGCCGCTAGCATGGTTTAGTGGTTAAGTGGCCATATATGCAATGTTTACTGCTGAATCTCCTGAGATAGCTGGATTTCCACTAGCATGTAGGTCTTTGACTAAAATCAATTTCCTCAATACAAAACAGACCCCAAACTCCCTTCCTGTATTTTTACAGTACACTAACTGCTTGGCCAAAGAGCCATGCTGCAAGTCTCATGCAGCCAATGTTTGAATGCCTTGGAAGCCAAGCACAGATACCAGCTATGTGGCTCAAATGGGTGACTCAGGAGTACAGACTGTACCACTTGGTAGGCCTATGTCTTTCAACAGAGTCTAATTCTAGCACACTATCTAGTCATAATCTCTGTTCCTCACCAGAATAGTGCTATGCTACTTCAAGATTCATCTGGGATCCTTTCAAACCAACAATGACATGTCCCTAGAATTTCTATGTTCAACTCTGGGTTGAGCTACAGCTGGAAATAGAGTACAATAAAATACTTGTTACAGCTGCAAAAATGCATGTGGGCAGAAAACTCACAGTGATGAAAGGACACACACACACACACACACACACACACACACACACACACACACAAATGCTTTACATAAGCACCTCAGAGAGTATTATAATATAATAATGTCCCTTTTAACATACAACATGACTTATTGAATCATATCATATGGAGAATATGGCTTATGGAGTTTGGCTGGGCTTAACAGACCATGGTTTCTGGTCTGGTTCTATGACTGGAGGTGACTTATTTTGTGTGAGGAAAAAGTACTGAGAATATAGGGTTGCTTAGTGTGTGTGAGAGAGAATAGCTCCTATTTCAGCATTCAGTGCATCTACCTCCACCTCCACAGTGAAATTATGTGTGGCGCCTTTTTCTTTTGCGGTCATTGAAGGTTTGTGCGATTGCCAAATTTTGTTTTACAACCTTTTATTAGAGAAGTCAGGTGAGCTGCAATGGAGCTAAAACCTGATTAAGGCATTGCAGTGCTTGGTGGAATGTCGTTCAGATCACTTTACAACTGCTGCCACCTTGTGGTCATCCATCTGAACCCCCTTGGTCTTCAGTGATGTAGTCTAGCAATGAAATGAAAATCTGGTAGAAGTGGTTTCTCTACTTTCAATAACCAGCACCAATTCAACACTCAGTGAACACACACACACACACACACACACAAACACGTAGTTTTGAACAAACATTAACTATTTAATGGTATTGTTTTAATGTTTATGTTTTAAGATACATTAGTAAAATGGTTGCCAATTGGAAACAAAAATGCAAAAATTACAAAAATATGAAATATTGCAAAGTTTGCTAGTGTGTGTGTGTGTGTGTGTGTGTGTGTGTGTGTGTGTGTGTTTCTGTGTAAGGGATTAAGTCTAGCACCTCAAAGGACAGTAAGTTATATATGCTGTTGGGAGTGACAGTGGGTAAGAGTTACTGACACGCTTTGATGGCCTGCAGATAAAAAATGTTCCTTTCAGAGTCAAGAATGTCATAGTCACGAGTGTCTGCCTGATGTTAGAAGTGTACACAGGTAGTGGGAGAGATAGATTCTGTCTGTGATGATATTGTCTCATGGTGATCTGCTAAATGTCCTTAAGTGCTAGTTGTCTTAACCACTTGTTAAAGTGCTTTGTGGTCCTAAATGGAGCTGCTTCAAAGCCAGTCTGGTGAGACTGCTCTTGAAGATATTTCTGTCAAATTTCTTAAGTACAGATACTGCTGGGGCTTGCTTAGTAGTTAATAGTTCTTCTCTTTCTGAGTCAACCATCCCCTTCCTATATGCTGTCTCATCTTCGGTTTAAAGAAGGGTCTGTCTCTTGTAAAGTATTAATGCAAATGGACATTAAACAGTGACTAATCAATTAGTAAGTGATTAATTAGTATTAGCAGTTAGCATTAGAGGTTAGCATCACACACATCATACACGAGTGTGAGTATCCAAAATCTGTGTTCAATAATAGGATGGACATTTTAGAGCTTGAACGGAGTCCAAGTCTCACATTAATGTACCTTTCAAACACACTAATACCTATGTGAATTTTTTCTTTTGAAATTAATGGGATGAAATGGAAGAAGGGATGAAACCGGGTGTAGCAGATAAACGCATGTAGGTATCCATAATCTGTATAAATGCCCTTGGAACGGTGTCGATATCTTAAAAATGGCAGGAGTTGATAGCCGGACAATCCTGTCATAATAAGAATAATAAAAACTAGATCTCTAATTATATCATCTCTTAAACAGTATACTTTCAATATGTAATCTAAAAATCCTTTAAAAATCCATTAAAAATCCTAAACTATATGTATATAAATTCATACTCATGTTAGTCAGAGCCCAGAGGAGTGTGTCTGAGCCATCCATGCTTGAGATGAAGTTACGGTAGAACTTCATCCTGACAGTACTGTGACGGAATGAAAGGACTCCAATGCCCGTGAAGATAAGATGGTGCACTGGGAAGCTACAGCACGTAGCAGCAAGAGGAGCATCTCCCTCACACAGCCCTCCACCATGTTACGCTTGAAGGAAATTGAGCTACTGGCTTCAATCAGTCAGGTTCTTTAGTACAGTTAAGCTCAAATGTTTGAAATGAGCCGTTTTAAAGTAGGATTACACTACAATATGATGATGATGATTAATAATTATTCATTATTAATTTAAATTAAAATAATGAATTATTATTATTATTATTAACAATAATAATAATAATAATAATACTATTTTTACTACTACTACTACTACTACTACTACTAATAATAATAATAATAATAATAATTATAATTATAATAATAATGTAGGAACACATGTAGGAGTAATGTAACATATGAAGCACAAGTAAAACACTAAACACATTTTCTTTCGACCGGATTAAATGCTGGACATATCCAAATACATATTTTAGCTGTATTTGTGTAGAGATAAAATTTTAAAGCAGCTTTATACTAATTTAGTTATAGATTTAGATCCCTATTGAGCAGTTTGTCAAAAGGGTTTGTTTAAGAGCACTGCTCCATGATTGCACAACATCAAGAAAGGCAATTGGTTTGCTCCAAAATTATTGGAACAGCAAGGGAATTGTATTTCACTGAAGACATTTGGGATCAGAATCCTAGTTTTCATATCTTAATATTTAGATCCAGACGTGTTAAACAATGTTGAGCAGACCATGCGAAGTTTAGGTAATCAGAATATTGGATATTTTGCCTGAAAGTAACTGCATTAGATATTAACAGATTTAGAGAACCTTAAAGTAGATTAAATCAAGCAGCAATGTATAAAGACTTAACGCTGACATGCCAAAAGTCATGGGATAGCAGAATTTTAATTGATATGAAGTGGTGTTAGTATAGGGGTGGATAAGGACCATCTAGAGCCAGAACCATCTAGAGCCAAAGTCATCTCCATTTTTTGATGCGTCTGAGGTCCTTCAACATCTGCCAGACTATGTTCAGGGTTTTCTATGAGTCTGTGGTGGCGAGTGTTATCCTCTATGCTGGAGCAGCAGGCTGAGGTTGGCAGACTCTACAAACTGATCTGTGAGACTGGTGATGTTGTGGGAGTGGAGCTGAACTCACTGACGGCAGTGTCGGAGAGGAGGATGCTGTCTAAGCGACAGTAAGTGTCAAGAGTGTCTGTCTTTATATCCCAAATAGTTACACCCAAAGAAATATTAGTAAGGATTATGCCTGGATCAGACTACATAAATTCAGCCCAGTTTTAACACAGTTTTGTCGTGGCTGACAAGTTTCCAGCGTCTCACCCGAATATGAGCGTCGGGACCGAAAAACGGTCATAATTAAATTCTAACATGAAGTTCTGCGATTTTTCCGACACGGATCTTGACACTGACCAATAGGATTGCAGTAGGTTCTCTCACGCACGTGTGTAAACACGGAGGAGAGACAGAGAGCGCGCGCGCTGTTTCAGTTCTCAGGTAAGGTAAATTCCATGAGAAATAACGGAGGAACTTAAGTAACCCTGGTTATGGGTTATCATTCCTCAGATCACAAAACAGCATCCACAATCATTTCCCCTTTTTCCACTAAATTCCATTAAATTAATGTTTTTTTTTGTTTTTTTTTGGTGTGGCTGAAAAACAACAGTGAACAGACACTATCTAATAAAACCACTGTACAAGTTAAAGGAAGCTTGTGGATTTGTGTTTTGGCTGTGCCATTAAAACTAACGGTCCTGCTTCCTTTTACAAAATGTGAAATGTGTTTAACTGTCTGGTCCTCATTTTTGACACAGGAACCCTGTTTCTGTCCAGTGAGCTGACCCAGAGTGGCTACAAAGATGACCATCACACACTTGGTCAACAAGTGCAAGATGTGTTGTTGGTGAGTATGTGTTGTCTTTGCTGAGCCCATCACCTTTACTGAGCCCATCACCTTTACTGAGCCCATCCCCGATGTGGTGCCCATTCCCTATAAGAGGCCCATCACCTATGTGATGTGAAGAGGACAGTCAAGAAGCCCCTATAGGAAAAGATGTCATGTAGACCCTGTTCAGGAGATTTCGACGTAGTTCTTCAGGCCTGTCTTAATCCCAACTGCAATGATTTCTGTTGTAAGAGAACTACTTAATCATCCTGTGGTCATCAATGCACATCATAAAATGTAGTACTTATTTCCTCTCTTCCAGCGTTAATCTTTCTTCTGTTGGCAAGTATGTCATTCTTGCGCTCCAGTGTTAATCTTTTTGGTGTTAAGTATTTAATCCTTGGGCTCCAACGTTAGTGTTTTTGCTGGTAAGTATTTAATTCTTTGTCTTTAGTACATTACATCATTAGTAATAACTTTAGTACATTTTTAAATTTGTGGAAAATACACCGCTCAAAATAATAAAGGGAACACTAAAATAACACATCCTAGATCTGAATGAATAAAATATTCTCATTGAATACGTTGTTCTGTACA
>JAOVVF010032209.1:0-10902 GCA_028565595.1 Duopalatinus emarginatus | reverse complement strand
TTTAACCCATCCGTGCAGTGAAACACACACACCAGTGAACACTAGGGGGCAGTGAACACACTTGCCCGGAGTGGGGGCGCCCGGGGAGCAGCTAGGGGAGTTAGGTGCCTTGCTCAGGGGCACCTCAGTCGTGTCTTGCCCTGGGTGGGGATCGAGCCCGTGACCTTCCAGTCACAAGACCGGTTCCCTAACCACTAGGCCACAGCTGCCCCGTAAATATTACATAAATATTTAAATATAAAGATAAAAAAAAACACAGCATATACAATCATATATTTTATTAGAATGGTAATGACACATCCTTGTAAAAGGAAAATCATCTGTTTTGCCTGTGCAAATGAAAATTCTGATATAATCAGGTAAATAAATGCAACTTCAGTATATTAAATAAAAATTAAAATAAGAGATGCACCAGTCCTGTATTTTATAGTATTTTCAATACAATAGCCTCATAACTTCACTGCTAAGGTGATCCGAAACATCTGAAATGTTCTTTACAGTGAGGCTGTACAGGACCTGCGTCATGTCACTCAACACGACATTCACGTCAGACTCAACACTGGACGAGCTAAAAAACAAAAAAACAAAACAAAACAACACTATGCAGTAAAGGACTTTTTAAATCCGCTGCGAGATGTAAATCGCAGCTTTACAGCCGGCTTGTATAAGAGTCTTCAAAACCAAGTATCCAGGTGCCTGGAGAAAACACACACAACCAAGGACAATAATTATTCAACTAGAAGCATTATAGAAGCTGATTATTCTTTAGAGAGAAGAACATAATTTCATCATCATCTTTGCTGATGTCATCTAGGCGCTAATCAAAGTCACTCAGATTTTTACACTTGCCCATTTTTCCTGCTTTGAACACCTCAGATATCCATCCACATCCCCACTGCAGACTGTCTTGAGAAGCAGTGAGGATATGGATGTATATCTGAGGTGTTCAAAGCAGGAAAAATGGGCAAGTGTAAAAATCTGAGTGACTTTGATTAGCGCCTAGATGACATCAGCAAAGTCTTGTGGAGTGTCGCAGTTCTTTATTATTATTATTATTATTATTATTATTATTATTATTGTTATGCCTCTCTTTTAAAGAGCAGCCTTATAAAGACAGCCATTCCTTTATAATAACTGCAAATTAATTAAATTATCAGAGACTTTTTAAGTGGCTAGGTTTGAGAAGTGATACAGAAGGACTGGTTCTGTGACTCACCGATTCAGCGTCGTGTTCCAGCCCAATGTCGTGGTGCTCCAACTCATCATCACGAAATTCTTTAATGAGCTGACGGAGATAAAAACAGGTCACGGACATGTGCATTAAAGTACACACACACACACATACTGTTACACACTGCCTGTTAACGTAACACTGTTCAGGTCAGATTATACGATCAACTGTTTTTGGGAACCAATCAGTGTGACCTGGGCGTGTAGAGAAAACAGGCTCGTATAGGTACTGACATTCCTGATGTATTTATTCTGTCTATCAGCAAGTTAACTTTATGTATTTATGAAATGAATGAAATGAAATGAAAGTGAACTATTTTGCCTTACTGTGTTTGCACACAGAAGGAACGTGACCTCCGCATTTAACCCATCAGTGAAACACACACACACTAGTGAACACTAGAGCAGGGGGCAGCCCCAAACCACGGCGCCCGGAGAGCAGTTAGGGGAGTTAGGTGCCTCAGTCATGTCTTGCCCTGGGCGGGGATCGAACCCGCGACCTTCCGGTCACAATACCGGTTCCCTAACCACTAGGCCACGGTTGCCCCATCCTACACCATTCTCCTATCGGGGGCTTTTAAACAAGTTTCCCAGTGACAGATTTGAATCCAAAATGTGTCTCATACCTGTAATAACTCTGTGTATCTCTCAGGATCTGCCTCCATTAGTGTACGGATTTGGCTGTTGTAGTGTTCCGAGATGCTCTCCTCCACTGCTACAGTGCAGGCCATGGCCCCCTCTTTCCCCAGAAGTGCAGTAGAGGCTCCTATACACACACACACATGCACACACGCAAACACGCACACGCACAGCTCAGGATTATAATCTGTCATTATTTTGTACACTCCCTCCATAACACAGCAGTACAGTAAGGAAGACTATTATCCAAGACCACAAGTCTTTTATTTCTTTTTTGTTGGTTATGAAATAAACGGTATAATGACTATAGAAATAAAATAGAAATTGTATCAAAATGCATAAAGATTAAATTTATAACTGTAACTAAACTTTAGAACCTCTAACTAAACAGAATTGATTCATGCTGTTTGATAAGGCATGAATTAAAATTTAATTGAATGTTTTTAGATAATTAATCATATTATTTCATGTCCAAGAGAGCCAAAACACAACACACACACACACACACTTATCGCTGGATCATCAAATCGTTAGAGTCAGAATCAAAACCTACCAAGTAAAAACCCTGCGACGTTCCACAAAGGCAGCATGACTGTCGGTCGCACCCGGTTCTCCCCCAAGACCTCATTAAACTTCTCCAAGTGCATCTTTTCTTGGTCCCACATGTGCTGTAAATGACAGAATTCGTCATGCAGTGAGATTTTGTATATGTACTAATAACTAATACACTGACTGAGATCTTGCCCTTGGTGAAAGTTTTTAAAATCAGCCATCACTGGTAATTCTAGTATTATTAATGACAGGACAGGACGATGATGAGGACTTTGAACACTCTCACTTTTTTGTCAATTTCACAAAATTATATTGTATCTTATATTGTATTGTGTCTAATATTGTATCAAAATTACACTCGTTCTGTTCTATGAATTAACTTGTGGGTTTGTAATGACTCTTCGGGCAGTTGTAGGCTTGTGGTTAAAGTAACCCCCAACTGCTCCCTGGGTTCTGCAGACAGGGGCTACCCACCGTTTGGGGCATGTGTTCATAGTGCCCCTTAGTGTGTGTTCATTAGTGTGTGTTTTACTGTGTGGATGGTGAGGTCATAAGCTGAGGTCACTTCCACTGCACAGTGGTCAGCAGGGTAGTTTACTTTCACTACCATTCTGTTTGCCATTCTCAGGTCTTAGAAATTCAAGAAAAGGTCGTTTCATTTCACTGCTCATAGGTAAACCTGTAAACCTCTCTTATTATAAACAGTGTCTGCCCCCCCCCCCCCCAATCCTCCACATCCAGGTCTTCCTTACTATTCAGTACCTGGATAAGAGGTCCTGTCTGAGTTCTGCCCAGGACAGCCATCTGTCCAGCGTAGATGCGATTGGCCCCGTATTCTCCAGCGTGGTCCACCCGTAGCATGCTGTCCAGCAGGGCTTTCTCCTCCTTGTCCAGGTGAGGAGGAACAGTACTGTACTGTCTGCATAACAGGGAGCTGCTTACTGGAATAAACACACACACACACACACACAAACACACATAGATCACATGCACACACACAGATCACATGCACGCACATGCAGACACAGCACACCCACACACACAAATCACACACACACACAGATCACACAACACACACACACACAGATCACACAACACACACACACACAGATCACACAACACACACACAGATCACACCACACACACACAGATCACACAACACACATGCACACACATCACACCACACACACACAAAGCATACCCGCATACACACAGATCACACATGCAGACACACACACACAACACACACACAACACATGCAGACAGATGCAGACACACACACACACACACACACACACACAACACATGCAGACACACACACACAACACATGCAGACACACACACACACACACACACAAACACATGCAGACAGATGCACACACACACACACACACACACACAATGAGCTGAGAATAGACACTAAAACATTACACACAGAAGTCAGATCATGTACTGTACAGAATACTGAACAGTCACAGTGCCATGTTTCTACAGAGGTCAATCACACAGTAAACATCTACTCACAGAGACTATACTCTAGTATTTTAGTTACCACTAAACTATACTGTTAACTCTACTGTTAACTCTACTGTTAACTCTACTCTAAACTCTACTGTTAACTCTACTCTAAACTCTACTGTTAACTCTACTGTTAACTCTACTCTTGACTATACTGTTAACTCTACTCTAAACTCTACTGTTAACTCTACTCTAAACTCTACTGTTAACTCTACTGTTAACTCTACTCTTGACTATACTGTTAACTCTACTGTTAACTCTACTCTTGACTATACTGTTAACTCTACTGTTAACTCTACTCTAAACTCTACTGTTAACTCTACTCTTGACTATACTCTTGACTCTACTCTTGACTCTACTCAGTGTTACTCAGTCAGTATGACAGTTAGGTTACCTCGGTTAATGACAGCACGAACATGTCCTACATTAAACGGATCAAACACACGCCCTAAAACACACTGTCTAACTCTGTGCATGACTACCAAACTATTACAATTAACACTTAATGAGGAAAAAAAACAAACTAAAAGAAATAAAGCTCCGATAAGCACAGGTTATACATGCAGGACCTTTGGCGCGTTTCAGATGACGCAATCACTACGCGCCATCCTAAAAACGGGCGCTTTTTGCTTCCTCCACCGCTTCTCGGGTTAATCTGTGTTTTACGCTTTATCTGTCTTTAATGCACCTTATAAAACTTCACCAGCAATAAGATAACCTCCGTGTTATATCCTGTGTTTTTGGAATTTAATAAACTGTCTGTTTTTTTTGCGTTTTCTTCTAATGACAATCCCTTTAGTGCCGATAGGTGGCAGCATCGATCAACAACTAAATGTCCACTTAGTTATGGCCCATGGACTTATTTTATATACACTATACGGACAAATGTGTTCAGACACCTACACATTACACCTACAGGAGCTTTTATGACGCCCATAGACATTGATATAAAGTTGTTCTCCCACTCTTCTGGGAAGGCTTATCTACCAGATTTTTGGATTTTTGCCCATTCATCCATTTGTGGACACTGGTTTATGTATAATGAAAAGACCTGGCTCTCAAATTCCATTTTAGGTCTTTCCAAAGGTGTGTGATGGAGTGGAGGTCGGGGTTCTGTGTGGACTAGTCAAGTTCTTCCACACCACTCACCCTTCATAGACCATTCTTTGTGAAAGTGAAGTGAAAGTGAACTGTTCGCCTACTGTGGTTGCACACAGAGGAATGTGACCTCCACATTTAACCCATCCATGCAGTGAAACACACACCAGTGAACACTAGGGGCAGTGAATACGCTTGCCCGGAGTGGGCAGGCAGCCCCAATCCATGATGTCTGGTGAGCAATTGGGGAAGTTAGGTGCCTTGCTCAAGGGCACCTCAGTCGTGTCTTGCCCTGTGTGGGGATTGAACCTGGGACCTTCCGGTCATGAGCCTGGTTTCCTAACCACTACTGGGTCCACCTACCACCACTGGGTCACAGCCATGCTGGAACAAAAAAGACCCTTCACCAAACTGTTCCTACAAAGTTAAAGGCATACAATTGTCCAATTATTCAAAATGTCTTGTTATGGTGAAGCATAAAGATCACTGGAACTAAGGGGCCAAGGGGGACTAAGGGTCCAAGCCCTGAAAAACCCCATAGCCTTATCCCCCTTTCAGCATACTTACGCACAATGCAATCAGATGGATAACATTTTCCTTTCATTCGCCCAACCTTAATTCATCCATCCAGACTGACATATAGAGAAGTATGATTCGTCACACTTCCACTGCTCCAGGGTCCAGTGGTGGTGTGCTTTACACCACTCCATCCGGAGGCTTGGTGATGTTAGGCTTGCATGCAGCCATTCAGCCATGGAAATCATGTCACAAAGCTCTATGTGCATGGTTTTTGTGCTGATGTTAATGCCAGAGGAGGTTTGGAAGTTATCAAGACAGCAGAGATTTTAACACAGCAGTGACTTTAACACTCTCAAAATGATCCTGCTCTGTAACTTTACGTGGTCTGACACTTCACGCCTGAGTTCCTGTGGTTTCTATACACTTCCACTTTTTAATAAAACCACTCACAGTTGATTGGGGAATATCTATGAGGGAAGCAATTTCGCCAACTGACTTGTTGTAATGGTGGCATCCTATTACAGAACCACACTTGAATTCACAGAGCTCTTTAGACATTGTTTGTAAAGGCAGACTGCATGGCTAGGTGCTTGAATTTATACACCTGTGGCAATAGGACTCGATGAAACACCTTTAGTTTAACACCTTTATCTAATCTAAGGATTAAGAGGTAATTAAGAGGAGATTCATGTACCATTCATGTCCTGCATGCAGTCATTGATGGCTTTGGCCTCTTCTAACAAGACAATGCCCTAGACACACATCTAGAGACGATACATTATGGTTAGAGGAACACTCATCCGAGTTCGGGGTTTTGCCATTCACACCTAAGTCACCAGATCTCAATGTTCTCTAACATGTCTGGGATGGCATGCAACACACTGTGAAAGACAGAAATCCTACACCTCGGAATACAACAGAATTGTGGAGCATTCTGCAGGAAGTCTGGTGCTCATAGCCTACAGAATATTTCCACAGACTTGTAGAGCCTCATTCTCTGTGGTGGACCTACCAAGTATTAGACTGGTGTACCAGTTTTTCTGGGACTTCAGTGTAAGTGCTTTAACTAAGTTATATTTGGCCCAGAATCGTCTGCTATCTGGGTATCCTGGAAATGTTTATGACACAATTTCAATATGTAGTAGCTAACCTACCAACAAGTTGTGTTTGGGAGGTGGGAGAAAACTGGAGAATTCAGAGGAAACCTATACAAACATGAAGTGTTCTACCCAGACAGTAACCAGAGCGCAGGTTCGAACCATAGGCCATGGCACTGGAAAGCGGAAAAGCTGGCTATTTAAAATGTTTTTTTACATTTACGGCATTTGGCAGACGCTCTTATCCAGAGCGACTTACAAGGTTACAGGTATTACAGGTGGGCCAACGTAGTGTTAGGAGTCTTGCCCAAGGACCCTTATTGGTGTAGCACAGACTGGCACCCAGACCAGGAATCGAACCCAGGTCTCTCACATGGGAGCCAGTGATGTTACCACTGTACCACACCAACCACTTGGATCTTATGTAGCATGATATTTTTTTTTCCTTAATTCACATATTGTTCACATATTTAGATGAAAACATATACATCGAGATATACACCAACCTTGACCAACAGGAATACTTCAGGAAAAAACTAAAATATGCCTGCCAACATTTAGGTCAAGGATTGAGGCTAAAACAGTTATAATAGCTGCATTCATTCCCTAAATGCTGTCACAGTGCACTTTATTAGATGTATCTAATAATATGGTGACCCTGATGAGGACAAAGACAACAAAGCGAAAAAAAAAGAATTAGGGAAAAAAATTAAGTAAAATAAAATTTACTGTTTTTTATATAAAACCTGAATTTTTCCTCTTATGGACCACAATAGCATTTTTTTTTTTTTTCAAAATATTTACACGTTCATTAGTCAGCCATTTTTTATTCGTGAAAATGAACCATAAGACTAAATCCATCAGGATATTATTTGTTTTTGACGGATAATTTTCAGCCATGTAATGACGCCAATGTGGTGGCGTAACGTCACTCTGTGGCGTGTAGATCAAATCCTGCAGTGTTTTAAACACTGTGTACATTTACCCACTTAATTATGCACACCTACGTTGTTAGTTCCCAGCGTAAGTGTGCAGGGTTTTTTCCATAGACAGGATTTGCTATTTATGCTCTGCTTGTGTAACTGCGTCACTTGTTGAAGACAGCATGCTGTGTTTGATGGACATTTGTGGCTGGTGAAAAAAGTTTGTCTGAGTGCTGTTTTACTGAGTGTTTATCATTGAAGAAGATATAAAGTGTGTGTGTGTGTGTGTGTGTGTGTGTGTGTGTGTGTGTGTGTGTGTGTATGCATGTATCCTTTGTTTCCTGGCCTGTATTGTGGGTCAGGGTGTAGAGTTGGCAGTCGGAAGTGAAGAGTAACTGTTCACTCTTTTTAGCGTAGCCAGTGAGTGTTAGCGGCCGTGTTTAATTGTTATGTTGCTGTCTATAAAATGTCTATGCGAATTCTGCGACGCCGTTTGCATTTCCCGTCAGCCTCTACAGCTGAGTGGTTAACCTGTGGCTGAAACAAGAATGCAGAACCACTCAACAAAGCATGCTGTCATTGTCATGATGTGGAGGTACACAGTCTGGGAGATATTTTTACTGGGTCTGACTAATACTATTTGAAAACAATACTAACAGGAATCTGAGGCTACAGTGGGAAAAGATTCACCCAAATTGGACAGCTGTCCCCTGGTACACCTACAAACGTCTCCTTTCTGACAAGTTACACACGTTTATGTCCTGCTTTTATTCTGATTGGTTTGTCCCCTTTGAACAGGACAATGCAGCATCACACACGTCTAGAGACGCCAAAATACGGTTAGGCGAACACTCATCTGAGTTTGCGGGTTTTGACATTCACACCAATGTCACCAGATCTTAGAATTGTGGACCGTTCTCCAGGAACTATACGGAACATTTAGTGACTATCGAATATTTCCGCAAGCTCATGGATCATTACATTTCTGCAGCTCTACACTACCTCTACCAGTTTTTCTGTCACTGCTCGTTTAAAGTCATGATGTTAATTTTTCAGAAGCTATACATAGGACAACTACAGTGGTAACACTCCAAAAAGCTCAGTTTTATGAAAGAGTGATAGGAACAGAAAAAAGTACAGCCACAATAGTTCTGGTTGGATCGGGGCAAAATGTCACAAACCCAACACTTTAACCGCACCGAAAATATGAACTCCACAGTGAAACCTGGTGGTGGTAGCATCATATCCTTGGAATGCATTGGATCAGCAGGGCCTGGGAAATTGGTTTGAAGTGAGGATGGATGAAGCCAAATGCAGGGCAATTCTAGGGCAAAAGTACAACAGGGCAAAACCTTAAAGCAGTGCTACACTGGAGTACTTCAAAACCTCAAATCTGGCCAGCCATGTTCTCCAGCTAATCTCTCAGAGTTTGAGCAATACTGTCAAGAAGAATAGGCAAAACATTTTGCAATACAAACTGCTACTGCAACTACAAATGTTAGACCTATTAATTAAAAAAAAAAAAAATGGTAGCACAGACTTCTGTGAATCAAAAACCGGTCACCAAATTACGAATGGTCAAAAGTATGTGGACACCTGTCTCACCTATATGTTGGTCTGCTACAATCCTGAATGCACACAACTGTACAGAATGTCTTTGTAAGCTGTAACCTTTCAATGACCAGTTACTGGACCCAGACCTGTCACTGTACACATAGCAAGCTCCACGAAGACATAGTGTTTTATGGTTGCATTGGAAAAGCTCATGTGTCATGCACAAACCTCAATCCCACTCAAAGCCACTGGAATAAAATTGAACACCAGCTGCATCCCAGACATCAGATTAGTATCTTACTAATGCTGTTGTAGCAGAATGGGCAAATCCCCACAGCCATGGAAAGTACATATGGATGTGCTGGTCAGGTGTCCACAAGCTTTTCATATTCATGTGGCAAAAGTTTTATTCAAAGTGAATTAGAGAGACACTGAGTACAGTACATCTAGTTAGATAATCTGGCACCAGCAACAGAACAGAGTCCAAAGTCTATCAGTGGAAAAATTTGGTGTGTCTGATGTTGCGTCTGGTGGGAGGAGACAACGTGTTCTTCACTGACGCTTCATGGTTCATGCCATGCAGCAAATATCTGTGGTGAAGCTTTGACCACGAGCCCCAGGCTAATGTGAGTCAATGTGTCTGCTTGCTGCTGAGAGACTTAACACGTCTTTCCTTGACGTACACAGACATTGGTGTATTCAGTTCCATATGTACAGTATTAGCCGTGTTGTTTTTAACTAGTAGCCAAGTTTATGTGGGCAGTCTCCAGAGGCGTGAAGTCACATGACATCTATTTGATTCACAATTGAGTCATGAAAAATGATTAACACATGACTCAACCTTGACCTGAGGTCCAGGATCAGACTGTTTAATGCGAAACGACTTATTCGAGCCGGGACACTGCAAACATGCATCCAAGGATGTGTTAAATATCCTAATGCTAATTTCTGAATCTCATACACTTTGGATATTGCATTATACAGATTTACATTTATCAATACTTGCTACAAAAAACTCACCCCTTGTGGGTTCTGTTTGTGGAAACTCTCTCACCACTCGCTCACTTTCAGTAATGGATTTATCCTGGTCAGGGTCACAATGGATGCGGGACTTATCCCAAGAACAGATAAGATGGGATGGGATCATGGATCACATCACTGTCATTCAGTCAGTCATTCTCTTTATCCACTTTATCTGTCAGGGTTGCGCTTTTGTATGGCGGCCACGTGAAATCATTGGGCACAGGGCAGGAATACCCCCCAGACAGGGCACCAATCCATCGCAGGGTACCACACACACACACATTCAGTCATATAGGAAAATGTCACACATCCAGTATGCTTACTATGTGTGGAACGTATGAGGAAACCGGAACACCTGGCAATTCCGGCATTAAAGGTAAAGTAGGTGTTAATATGACGTGAACCTATGAGGGACCATTGACAAGTGTGGTTCAATGAAACCTGTTGTCCGGTTGTTCAGCAGGACCTCTACGATACTATTAGCTCTAAAAGTATGTTTTGTGTGGTTCACTATGTACAACCGTTCCCCAACTGTCATTGTGTGAACAATGTAATGCTGATGAGCCCCAGTTAAATGTTTCTTGCTTTTAAAAATACCCGAGCACCATCCCTTGCAAAATACGTTGAGGAGAACCTCTGGAATCTTCTCTATTGCTGTGAAAGAGGATTTGTGTGCAAGAGGGTTAACCAGATATTTAGACTGCATCTGTGTGAATGGCAGCAGACGGTTGTATATATATGGCAGCAGA